>CM065365.1:31009050-31059050 GCA_033032245.1 Poecilia picta | reverse complement strand
GTCTTTTACTAAACAAAATTTGATTTAACACAAACATAAAAACTCTGAATCATAAGCAATAAACTAAATTATAAAGCAAAACAAAATGTTTTCATTAAAAAATGGTTTACTAAGACCTTCAGAGATAAAACTGTAAATAGAAGTTTCACAAAACACGTTTTCAAGTCAGAAACTGTAACTGGTTCTGCAGCATCTAATGTGTCTAATAATCCAGGAAGCGTAACGTCTAGAAACAGATTAAAAATAGGATTACAATAAAGGATGCACTTTATCAACGCTGTAACAGGAAGTTTAATATTTAAAAATTGCATCATCTGATGGACAAAAGTATAAAGTTAAGTGGAAATGTTGGTATTTTAAGGAAGAAAATAACAATTCATACAAAAATAACAAAATCAATCAAAGGATTTCCCCCCCCAAATCAGTTTATTTCAATAAAAAACTTTAGAAACTTTATCAGAAATTGCAGGTGTGTGTCCTAGTCTGGTGAAGTTTTGGTTGAAACATGTTTGTTTTTCATTCAGAGGGAAGAAAATCCAGAAATCTTACTGAAGAGCAGAAATACTTCATAATAAAATTATTCAAAGTGGTAAAAACAATTAAAAGTAATTTTTTTCAAAAAAAGTTACTCATAAATGTAACTAGTTACTACCCAACTCTGCCGTCAGAAACTGCTACAGTGTCGAGGTTAAAAAGTTAATATTTACTGAATTTTAAAAGTGTTAATCAATGCAACGCACGCAGAAAGAGTCGAATTTTCTATAGGGCTGTAGTGATACAATAATCTCACAATACAATACCCAATATTTTTGCCACAATACGATATATATTGCGATATTACGCAAATGACACAATTCAATACACTTTTGCGATTTTCTGAAAGATTTCAGAGGGACAGAGTGATTTTGGTGACATTTTGTGACTGTTATAAAGTTGGACTGAATTAATTTAACTGAAAACTGATTAAAAGCTCCACCTACACAATACCTGGTTCTGGTTGGACACAGACTTAAAGTGGACAGCTGGACAATATGAATCAAAGAAGTGGAGAGAAAACATGTTTCTTTTAGTTGAAACAGTCCAAACTGTAGCTGACATGCATTAGTAAAGTAAATAAAGTGAACCAAGTTCCTGCTCTGAATAGTTTGATACCTTTTTAACCTGAACATCTGAAGGAATCACTCTAAGCCTGATGACCTGGTGAAGCAAGCAGTGAGTGAACAAGGTGACAGTTGGATGTTATGATACTTGAACTCGGTGTTTCAGCTGTTTTCAGTTGTTTAGGAAGGTTCCCAAAGAAGCACCACAAATCTTCATGTGCGTCATTTTTATGAAGCATCCCATAAATAGTTTTACTTTCTAAGCACAATCAGAGCTTAAAATGCTCAACAAATCCTCTTCCTTAGTGACTTTTCATGATCATAACTGCATATTTCATGGTGTAACTGTGTTACCATGGAACTGAAGAGATGAACATGACTCATGTGTTACATCTTCTTATATATATGATGAGTCAGGACGCCGAGGTGTAGCAGGCCTGTTTGTGATGTCGGAAACGATCTGTTTGTGGAGGAGGTGTTTCACAGAGTGTTTCTTTATCCGCTCGCTGTCGCACACGTGCTTTCCGCACAGATATGGCCACGAGCGCGCACGTTTCGTATTTACCAATTCCCCTGTCGTATTAATACGAGCCTGTTATAATTAGCCGGCTCTGTATCTAAAGCAGGTCAGTCCGAGGCTCCTTACCCAAAGTGGGTCACTGCAGAGAGGAGATGGGACCGGGTGGAGGAAACCGCAGCAAAGGGAGCAAAAACAAGAGCAGGAAGGGAGGAAAATAATTAACCAGACAAAACAATGTGACACTTCTTTAAGCTTCAAAGTGTTGCTTTGAGCATCCATGAAATGCTTTTGGCACTAAAACATTACATCACCGTTGCATCAGTCGGTGGTGAAGTGGGCCTGCTGCTACAGAAATAAAGCTCTCAGTGCGATGGGGATGAGACACTTTAAAAATGTGCAAATATTCCACAAAAATACATAAAATCAGTCAAAATATCATTTATGATATGTAAATACCACGACCCTAATTTATGAACGTGCTAAAAGAAACACTTCCAGGGAGGGGATTTCGATTTCTTTCCTTTATGTCATTGAAATTGTAAAAATAGTGTCTGATTTAAAGAAGGGATCGATGTCTGATAATGTTGGTTATGGCCGATAACCAATATTTACCAATATTGTATGTATTTCACTATTGTTTCATCACCGTTGGAAAAAAAAATACCCCTCCACAAACAGAAAAACATAAATATCAGGATGGTCATTTCAGCCCAGTTTTATTTATCGTGCCGATACCAATATTGGTCGATACCGATGTTGGTTCCAATGTCTAACTATAACTTTTCAAAAAATCCTCAAGAACAATTATTTAAGTTTAAAGATAATTTAAACAGTTAAATCTCATGTTTTTCCAATGTGTCTCTCTGGATGAAGAAGAGAAAAATTAGCTGAAGTGGAGGAAGAGGACGCAAAGTTTGGTCTGAAAATCAGAAACAAACTCTCTGACAGTAGTTGGCCCGGGTTCATCTTTAAAAAAAGATGGAGGAAGGGATTCCCACAGGGTAAACTGAGGCCAGGCTCGTTGTTCGTTCCTCTTGGTCTCCCTGCAGTTTGTATTTCATCACTAGGCGAGCCGAGGAAGGGCCGGGAGTGTCGGGTTTCCTGTGGGTGTCTGTTTTGGCTCGGCTCAGAGATGAGACCGAAGCCCACCCAGCCACTCCACGGTCATCCCTCACTAATCTGCTCAGCTACCAACTGGACTTCTCCCTGCCGTTATTTTCTATTTAAAGGGACCGAGTTTAAGAGTGTGGCTCAAAAAGAAACCAGAAATCTGCTTCCTTTTCAATCATCACCATTAAAGTTAAACCTGGCAGATTTTTCCAATCAGATAAGAAATTAGGGCTGTATAATAATATCGATATCGCGATATATATCGATATTTTCTTTCCTAGAAAAAAAATCGATATTCCTCCTCAAGTATCATAACATCCAACTGTCACCTTGTTCACTCACTGCTGGCTTCACCAGGTCATCAGGCTTAGAGTGATTCCTTCAGATGTTCAGGTTAAAAAGGTATCAAACTATTCAGAGCAGGAACTTGGTTCACTTTATTTACTTTACTAATGCATGTCAGCTACAGTTTGGACTGTTTCAACTAAAAGAAACATGTTTTCTCTCCACTTCTTTGATTCATTTTGTCCAGCTGTCCACTTTAAGTCTGTGTCCAACCAGAGCCAGGTATTGTGTAGCTGGAGCTTTTAATCAGTTTTCAGTTAAATTAATTCAGTCCAACTTTATAACAGTCACAAAATGTCACCAAAATCACTCTGTCCCTCTATTGTCAATCAAATAAACTTGATTGACAATAACCAGCTGTATTCTATAACTGCGAGACTAAAATCAGATTATAACCCAGCTACATTCACACAGTTTATTTAGTAACAAATATCTTGCTCTTAAATAATAATTCAACTGAAATAAAAAAAATTATAAATTATTATTATATCTAAACTTTCAGTAGTAAAAACTGATGTAAAACACTTTGAACCACCTCGTTGCTGATAATGTTCTATGCAAATAAACTCGATTGATTGAAAGAGAATAAATGTTATATTTTTAATGGAAGTCACGTCAGAAAGTCCCATAAAAAGAAGACAAAAAAAATAATGTTTCAGAAAATGTTTTTCAGGGTTTTATACTGCTAAAGCTAGTATTTCCTCATCACCGTTACATTTTAAACCGCTATCATACTATTAAGTATTTTAAGGCGATGTTATTAAGAGACACAGTGAAAAGACTCACTTACGGCTTTGGCTTTGCAAATCGCAGGGTTGTAATCCGGAGCAAACATATTAGCATCGATTAGCATGTCAATGTTTACATCCGGAAAATGTCGCGCATGCGCACAACGCTGGAGGACGAGACGATTCCGCGGTGGAGCGATTCCTAAAACTGAATGAAACCTGGAGATGCAGGTATTATTATTATTATTATTATTATTATTATTATTATTTATATTATTATTATTATTAATTATTACATTATTATTATTATCATTATTATTATTATTATTATTATTATTATTATTATAAATTCGTCGCAATTCGCCACAAGCAAAGGGTGCGAAACGACGCAGAAGAACCGTTGAAAAAAAGGCAGCAGTAGCTCTCTGCTGGCTGCGCTACACGCAGACCCGTTACCATAGCAACCGAGGACAACAGCCACTATGCGGTTTCAGCATTCAGTCAACAACAAACACTCAAAACATTTCGCGAACAAATAACAGAACATTCAGTTCGTTACAGTTTTATGTTTTTTAGGATTAATGCTTATTTTTACGATTGTTAATACGTGATTTGTGGAAGATTAGCTACCGGCTGCTATGAGCTATGCTAACTCAGCAGTGGCTGATAGGCTAATTTAAACACCTGGCTCTACCCATATGTCAGAATTGGCGTTTATGTCGCCTTTTTTATTATTATTATTATTATTATTATTATTATTATTATTATTATTATTATTATTATTATTACCTGAACAGAAACACACCAAATTCAACATCACATCTACATGTTACGGCAGTCAAAGTAAATTAAGAACAACGGTCCAATTTCCCTCTTCCCAGCTATTATTTTCATAATTAAAACTTTTTACTGACCTTATTATCTAGTTGCCATAGAGTTTCAACTTTCTCTCTTTTTCTTGAGGTGTACATTTAACAATTAGCGTGTTGTGCTGGCAGTTTTAACAGCTAAACCATGTTAGTCACCATCATCGTAAGGTCACGTCCCGATGGGCTAAGCAGGAAGTTACCTTTTTGTAATGTAGCTCTACAAATGGAGGGAAAGTACATTACATAGCTAAAACATTGCCTTTTCTGATTATTATTAAATGAAAAAGTGACTTTGTACAATGCCCTAAATAACGTCATGATTTAAACAAATAACTAATTTAAACAAGCCAGCACTGTTAGCTATGCCAGACATGATTAGCTTAAATATGATGGACTGTGGTGAACGTAGTTAAAATACAGTAGTAACTGCTAATAGTTTCATTTTTGTGCCAATGGAGGAACCCTCAAGTTAAGATGAAACAGTATTTCAGTGATTCTTGAAAATAGGGACAAAATGGGTATAATTTTCCCATCATTTTTTTTGTTATTTCTCAAATTTATGTATACAAATGTTTTGGAAATGTAAAGATGCTAAGGTACAGGCTCCCAGTTGCCACATTTTTTTTAAAAAATTACATTTTTAATCGGCCTGACCTAGAACGTTGTCATCACCATCTGACAAAAATAAATAAAAAAATCATTTCTAATGACCCTGTTAGTGATATTTTTACTCATTTTACAGACAAATGCTTCCCAAGAATCAAACTAAATATTTAAAACAAAAACCATAAAAAGTCCATCTGACAGAGTTGACACAAAACTGAAGGTGACAAACTAGTGAGTAAAATGAAAAACTTGGTACATGTGAACTAATGCAATTTATGTAAAATACATAAAATGGATTAATTGTACATTTAAGTGAGATTTGACAACAATTTCACTGAAAGAGTCACAAAAACTCTGATGGAATTGACATCTGATGGAGTTGACAAAAAGCCAAACTGCCTCAATTTATATGATGTTATTCTGAAGGAGGCCATATTGTAGCTCATCAGGTCCATAAAATCTTCACAATTTACCAAAATTAAGCTTTTATTTCACAAAATTTCATCAAAGTTTTGTAAAATGTCAGTTACGGTGTTGACAAACAACTTAGGAATAAAAAGAAGAAAAAACTAAAGAATAACTTAAGCTAACCAGAGCTAACTAGCCTCTTAGCAATGGAAGATAAAGGAAGTGGTCATGGGGTCCTCAGAAATTCTGGTGCCCCCCAATAATGCCTGATTTTTTTATATTCTTTTATTTCTGACAAAAACTAAGGACAAATTTCAATGTCGTTGGAAAATATATAAAAATTATATTTAATTAAATTTATTGATACTTTTATAATTATTTATATGACTACTTATACTAAATTGTCATAATATATAATTTTAGTATTTTTTTTTTGTTGTTTTAAACTATTATAATGTATTGAGTTCTGCTCCTGGACAAGGGATTTTACAGGCATCATCCACCGACTACAATGTTTAAAATAAAAAAATATTCAGCAAATACCTGGAAAATATACATTGTTGTGTCACATGACCAGGTTAGTTTAGCCAGATATTTGAAAAAAATATATTTTGTGTATATTTTATTCAAATTTTGTGCTTTATCCATAGGACCTGTTTTGTCCCTATTCTCCAGAATCACTGATTTACATTTTCACTAATTTCAAGTGTTTGTCTTTGGCTATTAGAAACTCAGTTTTACTACTGTGATTTCAGTTATTCATTGTCCTGTTCAGCATTTGGCATCATTTAACTACTTGTTTTTTTATGCCTAATGACTCATGTACAAAGTAAACAATAAACTGTTAAAGACAACGAGAATTAATGTGTTACACTTAAAGAAGTTCGCAGTGAGAGATACCAGGAGCTGAAAGAAACAAATCACAGCTTCCACTGTTGTTTTGAATGTCTTGATATGTACCAATTATTGCAGCTGGTTTTGGTTTTCGGCCTTTTGTTTGTTAGACATTCGCTCAAAGCTGAACAAGCACCAGAGAATAAATCAAACTTTCAGAACCACAAGTTGCTTACAGATGCCACAGAGCTGAAAACAGTGACTTTGTCAAAACGACTATTAGGTCATCGCAAGCTTTAATTTAAAACACCTTAAGACGCAGCACACTGTGCACAGCACAGCTAACCGGGGCGCCTGCCTGGAAACACATGTCGATGTCACGGTATCGTTTCATCCCTGTCCTACTTTGCTTCGACTTTGTGACTAGATTTTCCAAACTGCCAGATTTCCTGTGGTCAAATCGAACATCAGATACAAGCACCGTGACACGGATATAAAAATAAACTTATTACTCATTTGCTCTGGAAACTACACCATTAAAGCACCGGTGTGCAGCAGAGCAGAGGGTGTGTTTGTGTAGATCTGCAGTTCAGTGGGTCACCCAATCGCCGCCAGGGTTGCCAGATCTGACGGTCAGTGTCATAAAAAAAACACCCGGAACATTTAATCTAATGAAATTCATGGTGAAAGCATCAATTATAGCCATATATACAGCCAAGCCAAAGCAGTTTTGGTTGTCCTTTATTACATTCTGACCAGAACTAGGACTTTAACAAAGTGAGACTTGAGTTTTTTCATCCTTTTAAATCGTAAAGTTGCCCTGGGATTTCGGTTTTACAGCACCACCACATAGTGGTACTTGACTAACCAATGACTAATTACTGATGTCATGTTTGAGAGATTCTAGAGATTTCTAAACAAATTAACTCATAAGTAAGGTTGTCAAGCCATAAAAAAATCAAATTAATCTGATTAATGCCGTGTCTAATTTTGTAAGCTTAAAATATAAATATGGACACAGTTGTACAAGTCCCTCCTTCATTAAATTGCAGATGTTTTGCAGCAGAAAGCAGGTCATGTCGTCTCCCAGTACTCAACACACACTACAGATCCACACCAGTAGTAGCAAACTTGTTCAGTTAGATATTATTTTTGTAGTAGGTAGAACATTTTGACTATAAGTAACTCACACGCTTAAAAAGTGAGTATCCCTGTGCTAGCACGTTAATGTCGACAGCCCTACTGATTTATCAGCGCCGATTTCCTTAGTTTTGGGAGATTGGTAATCAGCTGATACTTGCATGTGAAGCAGAGGTCTAAAAATCAGCCACTGTCCTCAAAATAATTGTACCGACCGGTCAGGCTTGTTAAAGATCCTAATCGGCAAGCAGCCAGAAAACAGCGATCTTTGCACCCCTACTGCTAAATATTTACAGTAGCACAACATTTTATTAACAGTTTTGTGCTTTGAAAGAATTTTACTCTTAAGCTTTTCTAAAAACCCTCCAAATGTTGTGAAACGCAGCCCAATTTTCAACAACCCGCTCAAAGCTGGTTTTTTCCAGCCCAACCTGGCAACACTGCTGCAACGAGGGTCTTTGTTTTCACTGAGCGTCTCTCACAGACGCAGGAAGTCCCCACACTTCCTTTAACGAGAAGACACAAAAACAAAAGGAGAAATGGCCACCGGCGGGTCATGAATGGAAGGAGAGCGAGTCCGCAGAGACGGCGCTCCACCGTACTGAGTGTTCAGACAAAACCAAAGGAGACGCAGAATCCATGAAAAAAAAACAAAAATAAATTCAAAATGAGGTTCTGGAGCTGCAGCGTTTGTTTACAATAAATAATAAATCCTTCTCCACCACGACGTAACTGGATGTGTAAACAGTCCAATCTGTTGCTAAGGCCCCCAGCAGACCCGGCAGGCCCAGAATAGGTTCGCCAACGTCGGGGGGGGGATTGAACGCTCAAATCCTGGGATCTGGTGTCCTCAGGCCTGCAGAGGCCACGCAACACCAGGCTCTCCACTTCATCCTCGTTCACGCAAAACAGCACCACACATTTAGAAAAGGAGATAATTCACCACACTGCAAAAACACAAAACCTTACCAAGTAATTCAGATTAAGTTTCTAGTACAAATATCAGAATCAGAATTATTGTTTTTGTCGTTGAACATAAAGAAAGCACAACAAAATTTAAAAAAAACAGCAACTCTCCAAGGTAAGTCAAACAACTGAACTATTTTTTCACCTATATTAAGGAATTATTTTCTTAACAGAAGCTTTAATATCTTCCTCAAAAGTTACTTGTAATTAAGTTTGCTCTTATTTTCAAATATA
This sequence comes from Poecilia picta, assembly GCA_033032245.1. NCBI lineage: Eukaryota > Metazoa > Chordata > Actinopteri > Cyprinodontiformes > Poeciliidae > Poecilia > Poecilia picta. Next base: position 31,050,190 of record CM065365.1, on the reverse strand, counting down.
TTTCAAGTTCTGTGTTTCCACTGTATTTTTTAATTTATTGAGATATACTTATTTATTATTATTTTAAATATTTAATATTATAAGTAAATATAATATATAAGTATACTAAGTATTATTATACTTATCATAATAAATAAGTACATCTCAATAAATTAAAAGATACAGTAGAAACACAGAACTTGAAAAATATCTGGAAATAAGAGCAAACTTAATTATAAGTAACTTTGAGGAAGATATTAAAGCTTCTGTTAAGTGAATAATTCCTTAATATAGATGAAAAAATAGTTTTAGTTCTTCTGGCAGATTATTTTCCCCATAAGTGAGATAATCTGCCAGTGGAACTAGAACTGGGTTGCTAGGTAACGGTCTGGGCGTGGCTCAGGTTGCTAGGTAACGACAGAGCCGGAATATTCCACCAGCGGAACATTTATGGATATTAAGACATTTCTGACTTAAAACAAGCCTCTCTGTCTTGTTGTAAAGTTACTTATAAATTAGTTTTGTCTTATTTTTAAGACATTTACACTAGAAACTAGACTAAAATACTTGGTAAGATTTTGTGTTTTTGCTGTATTAATTCTGTTTCATACCAGCTAACTAAACAAGCACACTTCAGAACTAGCTTTTCAGATTCCCACATTTTGACAAAACATAACTAGGAGGGCAGAACGATATGGATGAAGAACATCAATACTTAAACATTTCCTATAGTTATTAGTTTTTTGTTTTAGATATCTGAAATACTTCCAGACCTTTGTTGTTCATGTCCGTCTTTTTTTTATTTTTAAGCAGTTTAACATGTTTTAATTTCAAGTCTACTAAAATATTTGTACTAGAAACTCAACCAAAATTACTTGGAAAGGATTTATGTTTTTGTAGTGCATATCATTTTATGGTGTGCCTTTACTAAAGTCATATTTTTTTATTTAGAATCATTTTTTAATCAGATATAAGCAAGATAAGATATAAGGTACAGCTCTTACTATTAAACTGTTTGACATATTAGTAAATTAACACATGTAGCTCCTGAGCGAAGAGTTGGATCGTTATTTTTCACAAACATTTGACTTCCAGGTGTCCATCTTGGACATCTGAGGAGGATTTTATGAAAATGTACAAATAAAAACAGCAAAATAAAATAGATAAATATGAGAAGAGGTGGGTAGAGCAGCAAAAAACTGAACTGAAAGAGTGGCACGACTCCAACATACTTTTACACAAATAAAAATAAAAAGTAGCAGGAAATTACTACAGTTAGAGTTAAACGTATTTGGTAAAAAAAAAAAAAAGTCTTACTGAAGTACTGAGATCAAATTATCAACCATTTAATACTTAAAAATTACACCATCAGATGGAGCAAAACATAAAGGTAAGTGGAATTTTTTGTATTTTAAGGACCAAAATTACAATAATTCATAAAAGTAACAAAAAATAAAAAAATCAGGAAAAATATTTTTTTTTCCAAATCAATAAAAAACTTCAGAAACTTTAACATAAGCTGCAGGTGCGAGTCTTTTTATGGTGGATTTCCGATTAAAACATGTTTGGTTTTCATTCATTTGGTAGAAAATCCAGAAATTTTACTCAAGTAAGAGTAAACATACTTCATAATAAAATTATTCAAAATAAAAATACTCCTAAAAGTAAATATAACTAGTTACCATGTAATTTAGGTAGACAAACATAAATAACAGCTATCAGAGTTTGATAAATGTAACAAATAAACCGTGTTTTTGGGGGTAAAAGTAAGAAACGTTGATCCGGTTTGATGAAAGGAGGTTCTGGAATGGCGGCTGGAGCTCTGGGGAAAATATTCATCTCCCTTAAGCAGGGAGAGTTAGGGGGGTGTGCAGCCTTTGTCTAACACACCCCTGGTCTTTTGTTGGAAGGTAGCACGCACACACACACACACACACACACACACACACACACACACACACACACACACACACACACACACACACACACACGCACACACACACACACACACTCAGAGACACGAGTGCAAAGCTCTCCAGCCGTGAGGCTCTGACCAGCTGTCTGCGCCCTAAACTCGGCCTTCGTCACTCAGAAACAAACACGGCGAGCAGGAAATGTTTCTGCTCCTCACATTCACCGTCGCTGATTCAGTTATTCTACTTTTTTATGTTTCAAAACACTACATTTGTTTGGCCTTTCTTATTGTCATTTTTAGAAATGACAGGAAGTCTGAGGTCAAATTCGAACCGAGTATTTTTGCTCGTTTCCGTTGACTCCCACCGAACTGAACTGTTAACTGCATTTAACACCGTCTGCAAACAATTCTTTGAATTCATGAGATGGAACAACATTTAATTTCTCTTTGGGATCAATAAAGTATTTTTTTTAATTTGAAACCCAACAGTTACATTAAAATCTTGCTGCATAATTTCAGTTTGAAACAAAGGCGTAGGACGAGCCAATGGGGGGGGAGGGGGGGGACATGGCGGCTAACAACAATAGCTTAACGCGGTCACTTTGTTTCTGTGTGAGTGTGAGAATCGGTATTGTTGGGAGCGTTTCGGAGGCGGGGGGTCCTTCCAGTCGCCCTCTCTCCCTTTCATCACAGCCTCATCCATATTCATCGCTCTCCTCGCCTGTACGCCGCCGTTAGCTCTGACCGACCGCCTGCTCAGCCAATAGCCGCCCTCCCCTTCATGAGAACATCGCCAACCTCTCTGTTCACCCCACCCTGTTCAATCCCTTCTTCGTTTTTTTTTTTACTCCCCAATTTGACGCATTGGCTTAAAAAACAGAGCTAGACGGTGAGGAGGAAACGGAGGAGAGGGAGAAGATGTTGCTGCCGATGGTGGCTTTAGCATCGATCGGCCCAGGAAACGGTTGCCGAGCGAGCGTCGTCGACAGCGGCGGCGGACAAAAGGATGGAAGAAGGGCGTGATTAGCGTGGAGGAAGAGGAGAGGGTGAAGACGACAGGCGCGACGCTGAGGAAAAGCAGCGTTGGTTCACAGAAACGCCTCCAAACAATTAATTCAATATATCCCATTACTAGACATGTAATTACCACATATTCACAGGTAATTACCACCAGCCTGTCATGACAAATTTAGCCAGACGATAAATTGACCCAGAAGTTATTGCGATAAACGATAATATTATCATTTTGAGACCATTTTTGAATGATAAATGGTCTCAAATGGAACTGGAAGACGTTTTAAATATCCAATTTTTTTTAAAAAACAACAGGAACAATAAATAAAATTAATTATGAAGTCTCTGTAAACAGTAAATGGCCAGTTGAGACCAAAACACCAGATTGAAAACTTTTATCATCCAGTTTTTGGTAGGAAAAGAGAAAAAATGTAAAAAATAATTGAGTTAATATGTCTGATTACTAGACATGTAATTACCACATATTCACAGGTAATACCACCAGCTTGTCCTGACAAATTTAGCCAGACAATAAATTGACCCAGAAGTTATTGCGATAATTGATAATATTGTCATTTTGAGACCATTTGTGAATGATAAGCTTAAAATTTTAATGAATATTTAACACTGGAACTGGAAGATATTTTAAATATCCAAATTTAAAAAAAAACAACAGGAACAATAAATAAAATGAAACAATATATAAAATGAATTACGAAGTCTCTGTAAACAGCAAATGACCAGTTGAGACCAAAGCGGAAAACTTTTATCATCCAGTTTTTGGTAGGGAAAGAGAAAAAAATGTAAAAACTAATTGAGTTAATATATCTGATTATTAGACATGTAATTACCATGTAATTACCACATATTCACAGGTAATACCACCAGCCTGTCATGACAAATTTAGCCAAACGATAAATTGACCCAGAAGTTATTGCGATAAATGATAATATTGTCATTTTGAGACCATTTTGGAATGATAAGCTTAAAATTTTAATGAATATTTAACACTGGAACTGGAAGACATTTTAAATATCCAAATTTAAAAAAAAAAACAACAGGAACAATAAATAAACTGGCAAATGGCCAGTTGAGACCAAAACTGAAAACTTTTATCATCCAGTTTTTGGTAGGAAAAGAGAAAAAAAAATGTAAAAAATAATTGAGTTAATTTAAATCTTAATTTACAGGTTAAGATCATCATAATAATGTTCACAAGGATTAAGATTAGTTTTGCAAAGTTTTTTTAGGATGTTTTTTGGACTAATTGTTACCAAGCATTTTATTTCATACTTACTGCCCCATTAATTTAACTGCAAAACCTAATTTCTTGTCAAAATATGACAAAGTACATGTTTCTTTCTACAAATCTGTATGCACTGCAAAAACCCAAAATCTCACCAAGAGCAAAGTACACTTGAAATGAGACAAAATTAACTTGCAATTAACGTTTTAGCAAGAAGTAAGGGCTTATTTTAATTAACTCCTGAATATTTATGAAAAAGTTATACTTCCATTGGTAGAGTAGTCTGCTCTGCTGTTGCCTAGCAACCCCAGCCAAGCCCAGCCTGTAACCTAGCAACCAAATGTCTTGTAGTCTAGAAGTACTTTACGTTTTCGTTGATATGTAGGGATTATTTACTCAAAACAAACTCTCATGTTTTGCTAAAAAGTTACTTGTAAGTTAATTTCATCTCTTTTCAGCTGAACTAAGATATTTGAACCAGAGACCAAAAATACTTTTCACAAGATTTTGTCTTTGCAGTGTATGTGTTGCCTCGTATTGCCTTAATCACGTTGATTATTACATATTTATTTAATTTTATAAAGTTGGATCAATGTGAAAATGGCTGCCAAAAAAAAAAAAAAAAATCCAGCACGAGAGCAGAACATCAGGAAAAAATAAAATAAAATTAAGATCAATATCTTCAAAGACCTGAAGTCATACAGCCAGGACTCAACACGATCGAGTGTGTGTGTGGTGTGGTGTGTGTGTGTGTGTGTGTGTTAATCCATCATTTCCATGTCTCCCTTCATCTCTCTCATTAAACATGGGCTCTGCTTTTTGCAGGTAGTTGGACATAAAACACAGCGACAGACACACACATGCAGAAACCTTCAGTCCGTCACTCGGCAAGGGCGTTTCAAGGTCGCCGTCTCGTTCTTCCCAACAACAGGCAGCCTGTACATTTACTAAATGAAGCACTATATCCTAGAGGACGGAGCGCAGACCAGACGGAATAAAGAAAATAATAAAAGTAAGCGCAGGGCTGGGGATATGTACAAAAAACAGTTTAACAACCTGAAAATTCAGACGTTAAGCGTTGGAAGTTGGATTTTGGGTTGTATAAGAGTTTTTAAAGGCTTATGCAAGCTGCGTTTTCTACCTAAAACCTACATTTGTTTTAAAGCTCCAGCCTGGTGGCGGGAACTGTAAGGTTCTGCAGCTAAAAGGCTAATGCTAATGCTTTCTGCCAGCTTTTCAGTGTCTTCTGGGTGAGATCGTGCCCTAAGCATGATGGGAAATAGGTCAGAACTGAGGTTATTCCAGTTAACTACAGCTAACAAAGTAACAAAAAGTGACATTGAGAAAACATTTTTGTTAATTAATGGGTCAAACGATGACTAACATATTTAAAGTGTAGCATAATGTCCATTGTTTTCATGCTTATGAATCTATTATTTAGCCTTTTGAACTGATGTGAAATTGATTTTTTTCATCAGCTCCAAGTAAATTACAAATTTGCTGACAGTGGCTATGCTACTAGCGGCTATGCTATGCTAGTCCACAAGATGGCAGCCGCAAAAGTTGGGAGAAAATGCCAGAGTCGGTTGGTTGTTCAACAATAACTGAATACAAGTTTTAAAGAATAATCTCTTCTGTTAGGTATTTACTGGAACTATTTACTGGAAAATTACAGTATAAACTCATCAAATGATCAATCATTTGATGAGTTTATAATTTTCTGTCTTTTCCATTCACTAATATTTAATTTTTAATTTTAATTCCTTGTCTACGTCCTGACCAGAGTTATAATAGATTTGGGTTTTTCTTTATGATTATGATTTTTTGTTGGTTTAATTCTGCTAGTTTTGCTACATTTTATTAGTTAAATATGGTTTATTAGTTGTACTAGCAGTTTCGGTTAATTTTCATGCGCAGAATTAAAAAGGTTTTAACATATTTTGTTAATGTTTAGTGAAATAACCTGCCAGTAGAACTAGAAATTGGTTGCTAGGTAACGGCCTGGCTTGGCCGTGGTTGCTAGGTAACGGCGCAGTGGAACATTTACCACTGGAACCAGAACTTTTTCACCAATATTAAGGAATTATTTACTTGAAACAAGCTCCCTTTTTATTGCTAAAAAGACCCTTATGAGTTAAATTTGACTTATTTCACAATTTGCAGTAGGAAATACTCGGTTAGTTTTTGTGTTTTCGCAGTGAAGTTCAGTTCCCAACAAGCGAAACTGGATCAAATATTAACGGTGAGCTGATTAAACGTCTGACCGCCCCGTGATGAATCCCTTTAATAGCGTGGGGGACGGGTGCCGGGCGCCTGCTGCGTCCTGCTGCCGGGGGGTGGGGGATGTGGAGCGAACCCACTGATCTTTTCCATCTATAAGATCAGCCTCAGCTTTCTCTGGGATTTATGAGCAACTGGGGGGTTGATGGGACGGGGCGCTGCGGTGGTCCCGTGTCGTTTCTGCTCTCTGACAGCTGATCCGCCTTTTTATTAATCTATTTTTTTATAGGCGTGCACATTTTCAATCAACCACCCGAACACGTGTATCCTTTTGTTCTCATTAGCCTTTGTTTTGTTTAAAAGAAAATAAGCATTGAATGAGATAAACAGAAATGTTCTGTCCCTGCAGAATATTCTGAGGTTTTCTTGCTTGAATATAAATTAACCTTTTAAAGAAATCTTTACTTTGTTTTTTGTTTTTTTTTACCCTTTTGCAACTAAAAAGTTTGAAAACTTCAATCAAGTTGCACCAATTTATCCCCGACAATCAGAATCAACCAATTTTCCCATGACTGTCTCTGGTGAGAAGCTGCATCTCCATCCGCCATATAAACTGTGTAATTTGACATTTTGAAAAGGAACTCGGTAAATTTTTTTGATAAAAAGTTATATACGTTTTTTTTTTCTTTTTCGGTCATATTTAAATTGGTTTATTTCACTAAACAGCAAAAGAAACGCTTTTTTCCCACCACACGAGTCACACGATCAACAGCCGGTTGTTACTACAAGCGGAAACGACGAAGAAGACGACTACAGGAAGTCGTTTTTAACAAATCGCATGAAGAAACGTGTTTATGTGGGATTTCTAATTCCTTATTTAAAGAAAACACCACAGTTGCAAAATTGTGGTGTTTCTACAGTAACGGAATATCGACCAAGTTTTGCACACATTTGAATGGAAACACAGCAACTGACATACAAGTACAATATTGGAAAACAAATTAAAAGTGTTAATATTAAATAAATCAAAAGTATGAATTCCTAACAGTTTGTGATCCATAAATGCATCAGGCACTTTAATGCTTTTTTCAGTTTAAGGAAAATCAGATGAAGGGAAGAGAAATAATAATCCTCTTTTCCACCGTTTAGAAAACCTGCAGCACATTTCCTTCTTAAAATAATCATACAGAAAACCAGGAATCGGTTTTGGCCGGTCTCAGTCCGATCGGTGCCGTTTCACTTCTGCAAAGTAAAAACGCAAAAGGCGACTTTTGTATTCGTCCCGACCGCAAAGTGAACCGAAGATGAACATTTCAACAACACATCAGCAGATGATATGGCCAGCATGAGGTCAAAGGTCATCAGCAGTCATCTGTGCAGTTATGTTGAACATCATGAAATAAAAAACAAACACTGGATCTGCGTTAAAGAAGAAAAAAAAAGAGAAAAAGCATGGCAATGGATGTTATGGAACTGAAAACATACAATATAAACAATATCACCATGCATTAATCTGAGCAATGAAAAGAATGAAGCTCCTGTTTAAATGTCTGTTAAAAGATCCTAATAATTTAAATTCTGTTTGAAATTTGCCTTCAGGAGAAACAGAAACATTAGCCGTGTTGCAGGGTTAACAGTAGAGACCATTAAAGACAACAAAAGAAAAGAAGAAGGTACACAGTAAAGATGCCAGTGTTGAATTAACACCCAATAGTGTCTATATGTGTCCAAGTCAGCTGGTGTTAAATTCAACACTACAGAGTGTCACATTAACATTTACAATGGTGCTGGTGTTAAAATGTACTAAAAGTAACACCAGTGTAGTGTTGATCACAAAACATAATCTAGTGTTAAAAAAGTAAATAATTGACCCACAAGGTGTCAATATCAATCAAATCCAGTGGAAAATATTCAAAACAAGACACAGAAATGGAAAGTTTAACTTTTCTTAAACCCATTTCAGTATATAGACCAATGTTAATTTAACAAAAAAATGGGTGTCAATCTTTTAACACTTTCCAAAGTGTTACTTTAACACCAGCTGACTTGGACACATATAGACACTTTTGGGTGTTAATTCAACACCAGCATTTTTACTGTGTAGAAGATCAAAATCAAGGTCTGTCTTACCATGAGTCTCAGTTTCTTGTTGAGGGTAAACAATGCCTTCAGATTCAAATAGGGGCTGCAGGAAGGCCACTACAGAGAGAGGAAGCACAGGGGTGGGGAGTGTGTGGCGTCAACTAATCATTCAGAGAAACAACCAGAATCATCTAACTGTAGATCTGCAGCCTGAGACAGAAACGGCAGCGCCGGCCGGGGTCACCAATCCCCTCGGAAACAGACGCTCGCTTTGTGTCGCATGAAGCCCAGATCGGCCAAACGAGACACAAAACATTTTACAACACAGGAAAGAAACACTAAATACTACCAAGCATTTGGTTTTGAAATAAGACAAAAATGACTCAAAAGTTTGTTTGAAGTCAATAATTATTGCAGATAGATTTTAAAAAAAAAAAGCTTCTAAGAATTTTTTTCCTTTTTGAAAGGATAAAATCTGCCAGTTGAACCAGAATTTAAGAATTATTGACACAAGCGTATCCATTTTAGTCATTTTGACTTATTTCAAGTGCACTAAGATATTTATAAAATAAACAAGCTTGTTTTAAATTGATAAACTTTGAATAATAGTTCCAATTGCAGATTTTTTTCAAATAAAACAGGAAAAATGTCTTAATGTTTTTATCTATCTTAACAAGCTCATATGTTTCCCTGAACAGTTAATTTTCTGTTAGATTTGTCCTGATTGGAGTGAATTCACAGGTTTCCCTTAGAAACTGGACCAAAAATACTTGGTAAAATTGTGTTTTTGTTGATTTAAGCTCCGCCTCCTGCTGGCCTTAAACGTGTAGCAGAGGCTTAGGCGTCCGCTCTGCCTGAGTAAAAGTCACCATCAAACGTCCCACTACATTTGAGATAAGAAAAATGATTTTTAAAAAGCTTGTTTTAAGTCAATAATAAACAATATTTAAGTTATTTTTGCTTAATTTCAAGCATTTCACCAGAAACTGGACCAAAAATACTTGGCAAAATTGTGTTTTTGTTGATTTAAGCTCCACCTCCTGCTTGTTGCTGGTCTAAAGCCTGTGGTTGTCTGGCTGTGGTGCAGGCGTCCTCTCTGCCTGAGTAAAAGTCATCATCATCCCAAGCTTTTCATTTGTCTAAATGCACACGCCGGCGGGGTGTTGCGCTGGCGGCGTCCCCAGGGCCCCGGCTGTGGGTTTTTACATGCAGCCTGCTGCTCTGAGTGCTGCATCGATCTGCAGTTAAACACCGACGGCTAACCTGACGCTCAACCCTCCTCAGGTGGAGCGATGCTAACCAAGATGGCGGACGTTGGGGGGAGGGCGGTTGTAGGGCGGCTACTGTTCCTACCCACAGTTTCAAAGTCCTTTAAATTTGTCAAAAACATCAGATTTAGCCTTTTGGAAATGTTTTCTTTAGCTTTTTGTACTTGAGTTACACTATGAAAAAGAGAACAGCTACAAATTATGCTACGTTAGCTAGCTCACTTTGAAAAATGCTACGTAATATATTGTGCGCTACTGTAATAATCAATTTGTTGTGATATTTTAGCAGCAGTAAGAATAATTAGCTTGTTTGCTGTATTTATGAGATCATTTCATTCATGTTTTTCTAGAATAATCATGAAACATGTACTACACTGCAAAAACAAAATCTTACCAAGTATTTCTGATCTAGTTTCTAGTACAAATATTTCAGTACACTTGACAAATTAGCTTGCAAGTAACTTTTTATCAAGCTAGAAGGTTTGTTTTAAATAAATAATTCCTTCATATTGATGAAAAAGTTGTTGATCCATTGAGAATTTTACTTATAACAGTGGATTAAGTACTTTTTCATCAATATAAAGGAATTATTTATTTAAATCAAACCTCTATATCTTGCTGAAAAGTAGTTAAGTTAGTTTGTCTTATTTCAAGTGTACTTAAATATTTGCAGTAGAAACTGGACCAAACTTGCTTGGAAGGATTTTGTGTTTTTGAAGTGTATTTTTACTCGAGGTGTCTGAATTTCATGCCTTGCTTCTTGAATTAACATAAAATTGCTCCTTTTAGATGTTGCAGGAACATTTCTTTTTAATGTCTTGCACAGATTCAGTAAATCTCCCAGAATCCTCAGGCGGCTTTATATCGACTGTAATCTGAAGTGTTTTCCTCTGAAATACATAAAGTCTGAATTAGCTTAGCAGGTACCGTTTGTACCTTCCACAGTTTAAATTTATGCTAGCATAACAAAGGGAAAGCTCATGTTTTTACGTTCTTCTGTTGGACCTGGAGGTCTGTCCGCAGTTAATATCTCACTTCTAGCAGATTTTATTATATTATATAATCCAGATCTGTTGGTGTTTAGAGGCTAACGCTAAGCTAATGGCTAATCTGAGGAATGAAGAACAAAGCAAACTTTCATCCTCCTGAAACTTTTTTAACCTTTAAAGAGAAATATTTACAAAGATCATTTATTAAAACTATAAATTGGAGGAGGTGCAACACCAATTCTCTTCCCAGGAGAAACAAGGATTTAGAACAGAAGATGTAAAGAAAATTCCAGTCAGAAAAGGACAAATGTAATAAAATAACCTCCTACAAACATTTCACATGAAAACAATCATGAGTTTCTACCCATTTTGAACATCATGTCAGCCTAAATGCTTATAAAACGTTTCCAGCATTGGAGTTAATTTGAAACAGGAGAAATACAATTTGGTCAAAGCCTCAGCTTTAGCCCCAAAGACCAACTTATCTGGATTTCTATTAAATAAAGTCATCAAGATGGTTCTCTTCTGCAGGTAAGATGTTGTTTACCAAAAGAAGAAACTGATCAAAACCAAGAACCTCCAGGATTTTTTAGTCACATTATTTTGATGCATATGTAAAATAAAATCTGACTAAAGTGAAGCATAAGTTGCTCTTCCTTCTTTCTTTGTTGCGTTTAAAATTACAAGTTTAAAATTACAAATCCTACCTCAGAACCTGCAGGACATTTTAAACGAGTCTGGAAGGAAACGAATCTGCGCATTTTTAAAAGTCTGACTGTCCCTTTAACTGTCCTTCATCTTGGCAGAATATTTAAAGGAACCGTTGCACCTGTGCGCTGAATGGAGGAGTCTGTTCAGAGATGGAGCGGGTAGGTGGGGGTGCATGGCCACTTTGCGCTGCTGATGGTGATGGGGATGCTTGGCGCATGACAGCATGTAAACAAAAACCAAATGTGGTGATTGATCGTCTGGCTTGGAGGATAATGAACAAACATCATCTGAATGTTAAAAACCGCAGCCGAAAAATAAAAGAAATAACCAAAAAACAGCAGCAGCCTGAGCGCCACGCAGCGGAGCCCCGGACTGCCGCAGTCTGAGCCGAGCTCCGCTTGTTTTTCACAGGCCTGCGGCTCCCGTAGAGCCGCTTGTGTAACGGCGCAAACGGCGCGGCGATGGAGGGGCTGAGATGCGGGAGATTAGCGCAAGGTCATCCGCGACGGGGTGAGACCCTGAGCGGGCTGCGCGCCCGGCGCGGCTCTCACTTGTTTACATCCTTCACCTCGCATCCAGCATGGCGGCCGCGTTTCTCCAGACGCGACCGTTTATGTAATTTGACAACAAGAATAAAAAAGGTAAATAAAAATAGAGGCTGAATCGTGCGCAGGAAGGAAGGAAGGAAGGAAAGAAGGAAAGAAGGGAGGGAAAGACGGAGCTTCCCTCCAAATCCCTGCGCGCTTCATTGTTTCCTTCCCATCACAAGCGGCGACCCGTGATCGTTTTACTGCTGATGGAAATGATCGCCGCTCATGAGGGCGCGGGGGGAAAAACGTCCCCTCTCGATTTATAGCGGTTTTATTTCCCCTCCTCCCGCCAAGTTTTTTTTTATCCATTCCTCAGAATCAACCTGCGGTTCGGTTCGGCTCATCCCGTCCAGCCAGCATCCCCATCTCTGCTCTTACCTCCCGTGTTTGTGCGCTTGGTGCTGCTGGCCTCCGTCGGGGTCTCCAGGGGTCTTTTACGCGAATCCGGGGGGTCGGACTCCATGTGCGGCTGCTGACTGTGATGGTGGGGACTTGAGAAAATGCCGTTTTGCTGCACAGCTCCGCCGGCCATCATTTTCGAGCTCGTTCTGATGCTTAAGCTGCGTCTGCGCTTAAATCCCCCGTCCGTGTGTGTGTGTGTGTGTGTGTGTGTGTGTGTGTGTGTGTGTGTGTGTGTGTGTGTGTGTGTGTGTTGTTGTGTTTCTTCTTCCTCCCTTTCTCCGCTGGTCTTTACGCAGCGCAGCCGCGCAGATGAGTCCTGGGAGAAAGCGAGATGCTTCAAGAATGGGGGAAATACGCCTTTTTCTTACGGACGGAGCAGGTTGAGATGCTGCGCAGCGACGGAAACAAAAAAAAGATCCACCGGATCCGCTTCCTGCGGGAAAATGATGACTAGAACAATGAAAAATAATAACAATAAAAAATACTCTTCCTTCCAAGACCTTCCGATACGCGGACTAGGATCTGCGTATCATTCCGCTCATGTCCGGCAGGATGGCGGCGCTCCTCCGCGAGCAATGAAGAAACAAACAGAGGAAGAAACGAAACAAACAAAAACAATCGGGTTGTTGTGATAATGTGTAAAAAAAACGAAGAAAAAAAAAAAAAAAAAAAAAAAAGAGGTTAAATCCGAGCGTAATCTCAGCGCGGTTGCCCGCTGCGGCTCCGGGCTCCGGGAGGCGCGGATGGATGAAGACACCCGGGGAGTCTGCGGGCGGCGCGGGCGGCGCGGGCGGCGCGGGCGGCGCGGGTCCGGAGCTGCGGGAAGACGCGGAGAAAGAGGCGAGCGGTGCGGCGGACTCGGTGAAGATGCTGCGGTCTCGCGTTCAGAGCATCACTCCTCTGACTGGCTGCTGGAGGAGGCGCAGGGACGCGGCTGACGACACCGGGCCTGGGGAGGCGTTCACGGCGCCTCGGAAAGCCCGGAGCGTCGCCCTCCAAAAACTCCCACTGGCTGATCAGAAACGCGCCGTCAGGCGGGTTAAAGCGCAAAACATCAGGCGTGGTTTGGTAAAGATTGGCTTTTTAAATCATTCATTTGAAAATCACGAAAATTTACTTCAGAAATGCAAGTTGAAATCGATTCACTAAATGACATTAATTTAAGCCTAACTGAGAGGCCAGGCAGAGAAAGGTAATTACCGTAGACCTTTGCTTCCAAATGGAAGAGGAAAGTTTAGTGGAAGGAAAAAGTTTATATATTTGACAAACTGTTAAATTATGGGAAATATTTTGGTGGAAATTCTGGAAGAAAAAGAAACAACATGTCCTGGTAACTTTTTACCTGGATATTTTCAGTTTTTTAACAGAATTTCAGTCAGCAGTTCCGCATAATTTAACAGTATTTCAGTTAAAAAATTTTACGTAAAAAAAAAAAACAGGAGAATGTACTGGTAATTTTCTGCCAGTACGTTTTCTGTTTTTTTACGGAATTTCCAGCGGAATATTTTCCGTAATTTAACAGTTTTCCATGTTTAAAATTTAACATATAAAGGCTGTTAAATTACGGAAAAAATTCTGCTGGAAATTCCGTAAAAAAACAGAAAATGTACTGGCAGAAAATTACATTTTCCTGTTTTTTTACAGAATTTTTTTTCCTGTGCAGCTTTTACAGGATTATGAAACAAACCTATAAAAGTTTTTTTTTTTTACTTTCTTTCTATAAAAGAAAGCTGCTATAGTTATAACATTGTAAAAACTTTCTTAAGAACAATAAAGACAATACTCAAATATTTTCTTTTGTCCTTACACTGTCATGGGGAAACCTGCTGAAACGTCACTGACAAGATGGAAAGTCACAAAATGTCATTAAACAGTTTTGTTGTCTGAAAACTATTGTTTCCAATTAGAACAGGAAAGTTGAGTGGAAGGAAAAAGTATGCTATGAATAAAAAGATGTTCTTCTTTTTCTTGTATAAAACAGTTTTATACTTATGAAAGCATAAAAACTTTCAAAAGACCAATATAAATAATATTGAAATACTTTCTTATTAGTTATAATATCATGGAGAAACATGTCAGTGAAAGGTTGACAAGTCAGTAAAGGTCATTAAACAACTGTGTGGATTGTTTCCAAATGGAAGAGGAAAGTTGAGTGGAAGGAAAAAGTGTGGTAGAAAACAAAAGCAAGGAAAACTGTTACAGGATCACGAAGCAGTTTTTATATAAAACATTATTATTTTTTTCTTTCTGAAAAGGAAAGTTTGTTAAAGATCAATAAAAATAATTAATATTAAAATACTTTTTACATCATTATGAGTTATGAGGAAACCTGCTGACAAGGAGGAAAAGGTTTGCTAGCGAGTCATGTGACCAACAACCGGATATGGCTACTAGCAGAAACGCTGCAAAAGACAACAGGAAGTGGAAGAATAATGATGATAATGATGATGCACATTTATAAGGACCGGAACAAATTTATTCAGGTGTGATTTTAATTGCGTTTCTTATTTAATGGAAAAACCAAAATTGTGAAATTGTGTTTTTGTTCTTTGACATCAGCAGAATATTGAAAAGTTTAGCAACCATTTCTAATGGAAACGCAGCTTCTGATGCAAACAACTAAAGAAAAACAAAAAATACTTTTAAAATTCAGATAGATAGATAGATAGATAGATAGATAGATAGATAGATAGATAGATAGATAGATAGATAGATAGATAGATAGATAGATAGATAGATTGATGATATTTGCGCGTCTGTTATCAGGTCTCTGGTTTCCGACGACACTTGAACGCATCCCGAGGAGAACCGAGCGACGCCTCCAGCGCGCCGATTGGCTGAAGCCTCGTTTCTCCGATGAGGATCTCAGAGCAGGATAAATCCGTCCTGCTGGGGGTGAGAAGGGACTGGGGGGAGGGGAGCAGGGGGGGGGGGGGGGGAGGCTGGAGGTCACGTGGTCACGTGACGGAGAGGTTGAGAGTTTGGAACCGAAACGCGCCAAAAAAAAAAAAAAAAAAGACGCGATTCCAGGAGGTCTGACTCAGAGGAACTTAAGACAAACTTACAGGAGACATTTTACGCTTTGCTGCGTAAAAGTTGGTTCAAGTTGAAAAATAACGCAGTAAATTATTTATGATGAATAAAGACGAAAAATTGACACACAGTTTGTGTTTGTTGACCCAGATATGATTGCAAAAAAAAACAAAAAACAAAATAAAAGCAGCGCCATGCAGAGACATGAAGACATGGAAATGAATGACGTGGTTTTGATTGTCCGGATGGGTTTTCGTGCATCACCCCCCCCCCCCCCCCCCCGCACCCCCCCCCCCCTCTCCTTTCCGTTGCCGTGTGACCCACCTGTGTGCGCCGCCGCCGCCGACATCGCTGCGTCGCTCTGCAGACGGATCCTCCGGCGCTGTGAGCTCAGAGAGCAACACCCGCCTCAGAGTTTCTCCCTCTCTTCCTTCCTCTCTCTCTCTCACACACACACACACACACACACACACACACACACACACACACACACACACACACACACACACACATATTCCTTCTCTCTCCATCTCACACACAAACACTCAGAAATACCCCCAGGTCCGGTCGGTGATCAGCTACAGACGCTCCTGTTCATTGCAGTCAAGGTGACATTGTCCTACACGCACACAGAGACACAAACTCACGCACCATTCCGCATCGCCTTCCGTCTCTCTCCAGAATACGTGGCACATCCAAGGCAGCTGGATCCCGCAGCGCAGCGCAGCGCAGCGGGCGGAAGGCCGCGGCTGCGCCACCACCGCACAGTTCCGACCGTTTGCGCTCTCAGCTTTTGACTCACGCATTTGTACATTTGGCGCCGGGGCCAAATCTTGTTCTGTCGGAGCTGTGCGGGTCCCACAAGGCCGGTTGGCCCGCATGGAAAAAGTGAAGCGCGCTGCAAAGCGCACAGAGCTGCAGCATTCTTTAGTTTTTATTAGGCTGCAGCTACAAGCAGATGTTGGAGAGAAATTTGAGTTTTGGCGACTGGATGCGTTTAGGGACCCGCACAACACGCAAACACTGGAAGTACCGAGTATCTGACACATAATGCGCACAAACAGCTGCAATTACAGAAACTGCAGACTAGAAGTTATTATTCCGCCGTGTTTTGGCGCCCCTGCCAAGTTCAATGTTTTTCATTAGTCTCATTAGTTAAATATCGCAGAAATATTGCTTTGTTTTAGATTAGTTTTCATGAGTTATAGCAGAGATTGTAGCTTAGCAAAAAATGTAAGAGTAGAAATACTTCAACATATTTTTACTCAGGAAACAAAAGTAAAATATCCGTCCAATAAATTACTTGAGTAAGAGAGTATTTGGAAAAACGTCTACTGAGATCAAATTATCAATCATTTCATATTTAAAAATGACATCATCAGACGGGGGAAGGTATAAAGTTAAGTGGAAATTTTGGTATTTTAAACACAAAAATGGCAAAAATATATAAGTAACAAAAAAAAGAAAATCTTTCCAAATGAGTTTCTTTCAATAAAAAAATCTTCAGAAACGTCAACAGAAACTTCAGGTGCGTAAAACGTTTGTTATTCATTCAGTGGGTAGAAAATCCAGAAATTTTACTAAAGAGTAAAAATACTTTGATAAAATTACTCAAAGCACAACGTAGTAGAAATACTCCTAAAACTAAATTTTTTCAAATAAAGCTACTCAAGTAAATGTAACTGAGTAAATGTAATTAGTTACTACCCAACTCTGAGTAGTTTTAGTTTTATCATAATGTTTTATACATATATGTATTGTGATTATGTGTGTATTGATTCGGTAATGAATTCTAAATATTTATTTGTTTACTGTTGAACAACGAACTGACTGGCCATTTTATCCCAATTTAGCGGCCGCCATTTTGTGCACTAGTGCAACGTAGCCACCAGGGGGAGTTACGGAGCGCCGTAATTTGCTGCCAGCTGACGTAAACAGCTTATGTGGCGGGCAAAAAAAATCTCATCAGTTCAAGAGGCTAATAAATAGATTAATAAAGCAAAGGATATTATACCTGTAATTTCAGTATGTTTTAGATATAAACACACAATTCCAGGTAGTTTTAGTTTTTCCCCATTAATTACTAGGGCTGTATAATAATATCAATATCACAATATATATCGATATTTTCTTTCCTAAAAAAAAGTCGATATTCATCCTAAGTATCGAAAACATCCAACTGTCACCTTGTTCACTCACTGCTTGCTTCACCAGGTCATCAGGCTTAGAGTGATTCCTTCAGATGTTCAGGTTAAAAAGGTATCAAACTATTCAGAGCAGGAACTTGGTTCACTTTATTTACTTTACTAATGCATGTCAGCTACATGGTAGCATGGCGCCCCCCCGTAGCCCGGCGCCCCCCCCCCGTAGCCAGGCGCCCCCCCGTAGCGTGCGCCCCCATATCATGACGCCCCCCTTAGCCTGGCGCCCCCCTGTAGCATGGCGCCCCCCCTGTAGCATGGCGCCCCCCCAGTAGCATGGCGCCCCCCCCCCGTAGCTCGGCGCCCCCATGTAGCATGGCGCCCCCCCATAGCCTGGCGCCCCCTGTAGCATGGCGCCCCCCTAGTAGCATGGCGCCCCCCCATGTAGCCTGGCGCCCCCCTGTAGCATGGCGCCCCCCCTGTAGCATGGCGCCCCCCCTGTAGCAGGCGCCCCCCCAGTAGCCCGGCGCCCCCTGTAGCATGGCGCCCCCCCTGTAGCCCGGCGCCCCCCTGTAGCCCGGCGCCCCCCCTGTAGCCCGGCGCCCCCCCGTAGCATGGCGCCCCCCCTGTAGCCCGCGCCCCCACCAGTAGCATGGCGCCCCCCCAGTAACCCGACGCCCCCCGTAGCACCGGCGCCCCCTGTATCATGGCGCCCCCCTGTAGCTCGGCGCCCCCCCTGTAGCCTGGCGCCCCCCTGTAGCACGGCGCCCCCCCGTAGCATGGCGCCCCCCTGTAGCCGGCGCCCCACCAGTAGCATGGCGCCCGTCGCGCCCCCTGTAGCATGGCGCCCCCCTGTAGCATGGCGCCCCCCAGTAGCCTGGCGCCCCCTGTAGCATGGCGCCCCCCCTGTAGCGACGCCCCCCCTGTAGCCCGGCGCCCCCCTGTAGCCTGGCGCCCCCCTGTAGCTGGCGCCCCCCCGTAGCATGGCGCCCCCCTGTAGCCGGCGCCCCCCTGTAGCAGGCGCCCCCCGTAACCAGACGCCCCCCTGTAGCCGGCGCCCCCCGTATCCATGGCGCCCCCCCGTAGCATGGCGCCCCCCTGTAGCCTGGCGCCCCCCGTAGCCTGGCGCCCCCCTGTAGCTGGCGCCCCCCTGTAGCCTGGCGCCCCCCTGTAGCATGGCGCCCCCCTGTAGCATGGCGCCCCCCTGTAGCTGGCGCCCCCCCGTAGCATGGCGCCCCCCAGTAGCCTGGCGCCCATCGCTGACTGGAAGGAAGGTCCGTTTTCCCAGTATGTCGTAATCTGCTTTCAAAGAGCTCCAGTTTGTCCAACAGCAAATGTTCTCCAGGGTTTCACATGAATTTCCTGCTCATGGAAATAATCAGCCAGAGGACACTCCCCGAGTAATCGAGCTCTCACTTTGGAAGCCGACGCTGGAATTCCCAGTGAAGTAAGTCACCGAAATATTTGAACGAGTGATGAGATTCAACATTTCCATCGCCTGGTGCCAGAATCTGTCTTGTTGTGTTTGCAGTTTCCTCTCCAGTAGGAAATGCTGAGACCAAATCCTCGTGAACGGAGGTGACTTGTGTCCCCTGCATTTTGATAACATGAGGGATCAGCAGCAGCAGCAGATGGATGGATATTCAGGGTGTAAACAAAAATCAGCTGATGTGACTAAAAACTGAGGGCTGCCTGCGCCATCTGGTGGTCAAACACTGGGATGGAAACTCCAGTTTCTGTTTCCTGCTGCCCAAACGTTTCACTCAAGTAAGAGCAGCACTACTTCAACATAACTTTACTCAAATCAAAGTAAAAAGTACCAAGAAATTACTCAAGTAAGAGTAAAAAAAGCTCTGAGTAATGGTTAAATTATCAATCATTTAATGTTTAAAAATTACATAATCAGACAGACAAAACATCAAACCTAATTTTATTTTGGGCCAAATCAAAAATCTGAATGTCATTAAAGGGCCAGTTGTGACAGAATCTATTAATAAAACCCAGTAAACTTTTAAAATATTAATAAACAGCTGTTTGTGTCAGCATTCAATAAGTGTTTCTTAAAATGAATATTGACCATCTTTTCACACTGATCAGTCCATCCAGAGTTTCTTGTTTTTTTTGTGTTTTTGTCAATTTTGTTGTGGTAATTTTAAAGTTCGTCTTAAAACCCATCTATTTTACTTGGCTTTTAACACCAGTGGGATCTAGTTTTAAATTGTCTGTTTTTGTTTTTAAACTGTATGTTTTTTTTGGTTTTTTTTATTATGTTGTGTTTTAATGTACAGCACTTTGCATTGGCTGTGATTGTTTTAAAGTGCTTTATAAATAAACTTGGTTTGGTAATTTAGAAATATTTGGAAGAAGATTTTACCGTATTTAAGCTATTGTATGATGCTAAATGTGACTTTTTATTAATTGTCGTATCGATCACAGATTTTCAAGTAAAGCTGAGGCAGCAGTCACTTCAACCCAATGTTTCTGGACAATTTTGAGAAACATCTGCAGCAGAAATCAGAAAAAATGTGGTGATGTGTTGATTTTGTGTGAGCTTTGCAGATTTGTGATAAACTGGAGGGACGTAATCTGGAGTCTGGAGGGACAGGTTTCAAGTTTGACACTTGTGATATAAAGTTATGTGGAAATTTTGGTATCTAAAAGGCCACAATTATTTATATTAATAACATAATTCAGTGATTCTTGAGAATATGGACAAAACAGGTTCTATGGATAAAGCACAAAGTTTGAATAAAATATATACAAAATATAATTTTTTCAAATATCTGACTAAACTAACCTGGTCATGTGACACAACCATGTTTATTTTCCAGGTATTTGCTGAATATTTTTTTTATTTTAAACATTGTAGTCGGTAGATGATGCCTGTAAAAGCCTTTGTCCAGGAGCAGAACTCAACACATTATAATAGTTTAAAACAATTAAAGAAATGCTGAAATTATATATTATGGCAATTTAGTATAAGTAGTCATAAACATAATTATAAAAGTATCAATAAATTGAATTAAAAATCATTTTTTTATATTTTCCAACTCCATTGAAATTTGTCCTTAGTTTTTGTCAACACCGTCAGAAATAAAAAGAATGTAAAAAAAAAAAAAATCCGAAATACTTCATAATAAAAGTAAAAGTAAAAATACTCCTGAAAGTAAATTTTTTACCAAAAAGTTACGTGAGTAAATGTAACTAGTTACTATCCAACTCTGCCTTAAGACTCGACATTTTTATAATGTCATAAGTGAAATAATCTTCAGTGGGATTAGAACTGGGTTGCTAGGTTACGGGCTTGGCTTGGCTGGGGTTGCTAGGTAACGGCACAGTGGAATATTCCACCAGTGTAACTAGAAGTACTCAAAGTACAGCGTAGTAAAACACTCCTACAAGTACACAGTAAAAATGCCGGTGTTGAATTAACACCCAAAAGTGTCTATATGTGTCCAAGTCAGCCGGTGTTAAAGTAACACTTTGGAAAGTGTTAAAAGATTGACATCCATTTTTTTCGTTAAATTAACATTGGTCTGTAATACTGAAATGGGTTTAAGAAAAGTTAAACTTTCCATTTCTGTGTATTGTTTTGAATATTTTACACTGGATTTGATTGATATTTACACCTTGTGGGTCAATTATTTACTTTTTTAACACCAGATTATGTTTTGTGATCAACACTACACTGGTGTTACTTTTAACATATTTTAACACCAGCACTGTTGTAATGTTAATGTGACACTGTAGTGTTGAATTTGACACCAGCTGACTTGGACACATATAGACACTTTTGGGTGTTAATTCAACACTGGCATTTTTACTGTGTACATCATTTTTTTCAACAAGTTACTCAAGTAAATGTAACTAGTTAGTATTCAACTCAACCTCTACATACATGACATGTCCTTAGCAAACACAAAACAACAAAGTAAAATCGCCTTTAAAAAGTGTTTAAGATTTATTTATTTTAACTTTTCTATTTAACTTTTCTCTCTACAGCTTCAACTTCTCCATAATTGTCCCTCAGCCAGGAACTCATTAAATTATATGGCAAAAATCAATAGAAAAAATCAATGTAAAGTAGGAGGCTGAGCCACTCAGTGAGATTGAACGCAGCCTGATGCGATGCTCTTTATTTTGGGTTCTGTCACCTGACCGAAGATTTGTGTGTGAAACTGAGACGACCTGACAGCAGAGAGGCCAAATGGATTACAGCTCAGGCTTTCTATTAAGACTTTGTTACTTTTAGAGTGGGCAGACGTTTTATTTTTAGACTGTGATTGGTGAGTCACATATTTTTAAAGAGAATATTTCTGCGACTTGACACAGATCAGTTTACACTGCATCTTACTAAATCTAAATCTTACCAAGTACTTTTTGGTCTGGCTTTCACTGCAAATATCTTACTACACTATAAATAAGGCAAAACTATCTTAAAAGTAATATTTTAGCAATAAATGGGAGCTTATTTTAAGTAAGTGCAATGCGTTCTGGGTAAATACAACCAAAACAAACATGCTAGCAAAGCGCTAGCAGGAGGAATGGCTCGTGTTTTTTTTTTTTACTAAAGGCAAAAGAAAAATTCTACAACCATTTTGTTTACATTTAGTGAAGAATAAAGTTGCGCTCAGTGTCTTCTTCTGAGGTTTTTGTGTCGTTTCAGTCAGTGGTCCTTGTTGCAGCGCCCCCGCAGGCGAGGAGGGGAACAGGTTTTTCAAATAGCTTGGATTGTTTGACACAGTGCAGTGTGAAAATGAACCGCAGCAGCTGAAAATGTAGAAAATGTTGCTGTTTTCATCCCCAATCAAACCAATATTTTCGCACTGTCAGGAGTGAAAACAGCCTTAAAGTTTCAGTTTCTGTTGATGAAACAAACAAAAGCAGGAATAATTATTTCCTGTCCAGGATGTGACACATTATCTTGGCATGAGCCAGAGACGTTACATCACATGTGTCAAACTTGGGGCTTAGGGGCCCAATCTGGCTCACTGTAGCTTTTTATGTGGCCCTTACACTCACAAAAAATCAACAGATCCCAACATTTTTTTTTTACTGCAAATTGTTTCTCAAAATTGGCCAAAACACACATTGCGTTTAAGTGCCTCACATTTACTCGGTGTCAAATCTGTGATTGATACAGCAATTAATAAAAAGCCACATTTAACATAATATTTATAAAAATATTTGTGAATATTTTTATAAATATTTGTAAAAATTCCTTAAAAGTATTTCTAAATTAGCGCCACAAAAAAACAAACAAAAAAAAAACACAACACAAAAACAATCAATAAATCCTGGATGGACTGATCAGTGTGAAAATCTGTTTACTATTATTTAACTTTAAGAAACATGTATTAAGTCCTGAAACAAACAGCCACTTAATGACTTTCTCCTTTTTACAGTTTAATGGGTTTTATCAGTACATTCTGGCCCAACTGGCCCTTTAAGAACATTCAGATCTTTGCTTTGGCCCAAAATGAAAATGAGTCCAACGCCCCTGTTCATCCAACGTAAAACCAGAATCAATATCCAAGTTTTGTCTTAATTTCATTCACAGGTTTTTTTTCCCAATGAAAAATAACAGAACAACACACAAGCAGGACGATCATAAAAATAAAGTTATAGGTGGGTTCGCTGTGCCATCGCTGGGCAGATGGCGGTGGGTGTGTGGAGGCGGAGGGGTCATCATCTGATGACGTCTGGTGGAGCTTTATGAGCTTTCACATAAATTTTTACTTTCTGTGTGAGAAACGGCTTTACAGGCCTGCCTGTGTATTTGCACATTCCACAGATTTACACTTCATCCACCGACCTGGAACTGTTTGCTTACAGCGCCGGACCGTCGACGTTTGATGCTGCAGGACTCACACTTGGCCGGTCTGGACGGCTGCCAGGCCGCCGTCTGGAGGGACGATTCAGGTTTATGGGCGAGTAGAAGGAAAAAAAAACGACGGGTAGGTATTTATCTGGCCCAGAAACAGGCTGACCACTCCATAAAAGCAGGAGTTTTGGCAGCTTGCTCCTTAAAAGTGTGAGTTAACACGACGCTGAGATGGTGAGAGTTCAAGCAGGGACCTCAAGAGAAGCAGAAACGGGCAAAAAAATAATCCTTCACCCGGCAGAAAGAGAGATTATTTCGCAGCATGACTGAATAATTTCTATCCTTATAACCTAAGTTTGGTAGCAACTAGTTACATTTACCAAAATACATTTATTTGAGTAACCATTTTAGAAAAAAAATACTTTTAAGAGCGCTTGTACTACTTTGTTCTTTGAGTAGTTTTCTTATGAAGTATCTGTACTTTGCTCTGCTTAAATGACAGATGAGATCAAAGTAACTGACCGTTTGGAGCAACAGTTGGAGGAAATCAAACTCAAATATGTCAGTTGGTTTTACAGCAATGCAACGTTGCTAGGTAACATTGCAAAAAAATACACATTACCAATATTTTTGTCTAGTTTCTATTGCAAATTTTTCTTAGTACATTTGAAATAAGACAAAACAGACTTATAACATTTCAGCAAGGAAGGTTGTTTAAAGTCAATATTTCCTAATAATGATGAAAAAGTTGTAGTTCAAGTGGCAGATTATTTCACTTATGACATGAAAAAATGTTTTGTTACAAGTGAAATAACCAGGCAGTTGAACTAGAACTAGTGTACATGATGATTCCCCAGGAATGAATTAAAATACTGTAAAAAAAAAATTAAGGCTGAAGCAAAATTAATCTAAAACAAACAGATTGTTGACGATAGACACAAAACATCTGCAGACAGTAGCTATTAGTTGCTCTATAAGGTAAACATACAGTGAATGTTTTCAATACGGTGTTTCTAAGTCACGTTTTATATTTTATTATTCAGCATGTTGAGATTTTCAGTGATTTCATAAAACGATGGTTTGTCGTTTTGCTCTCTGTCCACTAGGTGGCGGTGTTCACTTCCTGAATGCTGCTCAGTGTCAGGATCCGGTTCCTTTTCCTCATCTCCAGTAGAAAACCCAAACTTTCATTGGCTTTAAGTTCACTGCAAAAATGCAAAATCTTACAATTTTTGCTTTAGCTTGTAGCGCAAATATCTTAGTACATCTGAAATAAGACAAAACTAACTTATAAGTAACTTTAGAGCAACATATAGGAGCTTGATTAGTTAATAATTCTTTAGCATTGATGAAACGTTACTAGTTCCACTGTTAGATTATTTCACTCATTACAAGACACTTTTCCCATGTTATAAGGGAAATAACCTGCCAGCAGAACTAGAATTGGGTTGCTAGGTAACGCGCCGGGCTTGGCTGGGGTTGCTAGGTAACGGGCCGGGCTTGGCTGGGGTTGCTAGGTAACGGGGAAGCGTAATATTCTACAGGTGGAACTAGAACTTTTTCCTTAATAAGTTCTAGTTCCACCTGTAGGAAAGTTAGTTAAGTTGCTTTTAACTAACTTAAAAGCAACTTAGTTGCTTTTAAGTTAGTTTTGTCTTATTTCAAATGTACTAAGATACACAGTCCAGTCACATTAATGTGACCATCTGTCAAAAGCCAGAATAACCACCTTTCGCAGAGCGAACTGCTACGAGACGTGCAGGAAGAGAGTCACTTAGGTCCCTGAAGGTCTTCTCTGGGATGTTGAGCCATGCCGACTCTAATGCCGTGGCCAGCTGCGCTAGATTACGCGGTTGAGGATCCATGGCGCGAACAACTCGATCGAGATGGTCCCACAGATGCTCGATTGGGTTTAAGTCAGGTGAGTTTGCTGGCCAGGGGAGGACGGTAAACTCATCCTGGTGCTCTTCGAACCACGCACGTACACTGGCAGCTGTATGGCACCTCGCATTGTCCTGCTGGAAGATGCCATTATCCTGAGGAAAAACAATGCGCATGTAGGGGTGGACATGGTCCGCAAGGACAGATGCGTACTTGTATTGATCCATCGTGCCTTCCACAATAATCAGTGAACCCAGAGAATGCCAGGAAAACATTCCCCAGACCATAATGCTCCCGCCTCCAGCTTGGACCGTTCCTGCATTGGTTGCAGGGTGGTTCCTTTCAGAGGTTTCACGCCTTATACGCCAACGTCCATCTGTCCGATGGAGCATAAAACGCGATTCATCTGAAAACGCTACCTGTCGCCACTCAGTGGACGTCCAGCTGCTGTACTGGCGTGCAAATTCTAGCCTTCGTCGTCGATGAACACCAGTCAGCATAGGTGCACGAACCAGGCGTCCGCTTCGGAGGCCCAGACGCAGCAATGTTCGCTGAATAGTGGTTTGGGAGACACTTGTGGTAGCCCCTTGGTTCATTTTAGTGGTCAGTTGCTCAACGGTAGCCCGTCTATCTGCCCGAACGCATCTCCGCAACCGTCGTTCGCCTCTGTCATCTATGGCCCGTGGTGCACCACATTTGCCACGTCGTTGATTTTGGACAGTCCCATTTTGCCATGCACGGTACACTTTTACCACGGCGGCACGCGAACAGTTCACAAACTCAGCCGTTTCGGAAATGCTTCCACCCTTGGCCCGAAAGCCAATGATCATGCCCTTTTGGACGTCGGATAAATCGCTTCGTTTCTGCATTACGCCAACGATTGAAATGTTTTCCGAAGCCCACACACACCCTTTATATACGCTCAACTGCACTGTGCTGCCACCTGCCTTCTGTGATTGGTTATTTAACTCTGAAGTGGAAAGTACGTGGTGGTCACATTAATGTGACTGGACTGTGTATTTGCACCAGAAACTAGATTTTGTGAGGGGTTTTTTTTTACCTTGTTGTTCAGTAGTTTCATTTGTACTTTTATTTCTAGGGTTTAATATTCAACACTTGACAACAGGACTACTCCATACTTTTTATTAGAAATTAACTTTTCCATCTACAGTATTTACAGTCTTTTTCCTCCCATTGTTTTACCAACCTTCACTAAACTAAAGCTGAGCACATACTAGTTACCAGGATTCTTGTTTTGACCATCTAATGTTTCCAACTCGGAATAGAAATCCCAATCCTGTGTAACCCATTCAGTAAACTGGTTACATAATGTTTCATATGAAATCATAAAACTAGCCACTGTTCTATGGTGGTAAGGTAAACAGCACCGGGTCATTGATGGTTTTCTACACCACTTTGTTTATTCAGCATCAGTTTAGTACCGTGAGAAACTTCCTTCTGATTTATTATACAGTGAAAAAACAAAAAGTGCCCAATAAGTTTTATTTGTTTAGCATGAAAATGACAATCCACCGCCTACCTGGAACATTGAAGCAAAACATAAAGTACTCCGGGAATATATAGCTTGTACATTGTGGACTTTAAAAGGTTTCCAATGTTCCAACCATCCATTATTGATAAATGTTTATACAACTATGTAAACACTCATACTTAAAGGGCTGGCGTTAGATACTTTCCAAGAACCAAAGAGGCATTTTGTATCACAATAAAATAACTATGTAACCTTCAGTTGTTATAAAAAGGCTGTAAACATCAAATGCGACTTTGATTTGGGAATTTGACGCCTAGAAATTGGCCTCTGTCTCTTTACGAAACTCCAGTTTTTCCTTCAGTAAATCAGCACAACAGTGCTCCTCATTATGCCGTTAAAAAACATTTTTAGGAGCATCGGACTCAGTCGTAGTTGGTATGAAGAGCTCAGCAGACTTGCAGTTCCACCAGGTGTTTGGTAATTGCTGCTGCCGCTAGTCTGGAGGAACTGACTGGGCGAAGAACAGGGGAGGGAGTCTCTGACTCGAGTGAAGTTGACCTTCTTCAAATCTAACAAAACTGGTGTCAAACATTTGTGCTGCAAAAATCGTCTTAGTGTCGCCATCATTTTAAAGCAGTGGCTCTTAACCTTTTTTGAGGTACCGAACGCACCAGTTTCAAATGGACATTCACTGAACCCTTCTGTAGTAATAAATAAAATATGATCCCGCCCCTCCAAAATTCAAGACATAGGGGTGACCCAACTAGTGTTTAGCTGGGTCACCCCAAGATCACCAAGTCTTCTTAAAAAATAAGAGTATCTGAGGACAGTTCTTCAAAATATATTCAGTGTTTTCAGCAAATTTGAGCTGAATGTCCAGGAACAATCCAAGGTATTTAAAATGTGCCACAGTTTCAACAGGTTGGCCATCGAGAGAAACTGGAACCACTTTAAGGTTTAGGTCATTTAATTAGCTCTACATTCTTAAGAGAATGAAAAATTAATAATAAATAATAAAGACTTTGCAGTATTCTAATTTAGTAATGTAATTATATTAGTTGTGCTACCACCTCCACTCCACTAGAGGAAGCACCAACCCCGAAAAGATGCGACTAAGGAGCAGATTTAGAAGAAAACCGAAAGATACAGAATTTGGTAAAAACTGAGTTTTGCTGAAGTAAATAAAGACACAAGTTCAAATCCCTGCTGAGAGTGGAGCTCCTCCAATCAGGGCTCCTCCTTAGCTCTGATTGGCTAAGCAATGTAACGTGATCCTCTGATTGGCTAAGCAATGTAACGTGATCCTCTGCAGCCATTGATGGCAAAGCTGGGCGTCATCACGACTTTACACAAGTGAGTCTTTACCTCAGAGGCTCCGCCGAACCCCTGAGACCGACTCAACGAACCCCTGGGATTCGACCGAACCCAGGTTAAGAACCACTGATTTAAAGATATCAAATGTTTCCAGAGGTCATGAAAGGTCAACCAGCCCCCACACCGCCTTCAAATACAACAGGATTGGTGTCGAAATCAAGATTTTTTTGTTTGTGCTGCTTTGACGTTGAAGATGTTGATGATGACCTCTGATGACCTCTGGAAACTTGTTCATTCAGATATTTAAAATGATAGGGGCACAATGTTGGACAACAATTTTGTAAGAGTCGGCTAATGTGTGGGAGTTGGCTGACCTTTTGACCTTTAAACTTTAATTAACATCTTCAAAGCAAAAGTAGCATGAAGGAAAATCTCAAATATAGACCAAGTTGGCTGGCACCAATGTTGTCTGATTGGTTGACCTTTCATGACCTTTACTACATGTATTAGACGCATCCACATCTTTAAAATGATGGCAGCACAAAGAAAACGTTCTGCTTCACAAACCTTCGACACATTTTGTTAAGATTTGAACAGAGTAGGGGTTGACTTCACCCAGGTGAGAAACACTCCAGGTGTGTTTTTGACATTTCAACGATATAAAAATGACGCGAAGCTCTTTGAATTCGATTTTATAACGCAAATAAAAGTCTGTGCGTTGAAGAACGTTGAACCTCGGAATGTAACGTAAATCGGCACTCGCCGTATGAACATTGACACAGTAGAGCGGCTTATAGCAACCACGAACCTACGAACGTGCTTTGAACCTCCGGCCTACAAATCGTAGACGCCTTACCAAACCCGTAGAGCCTACTAGCCCGCCGGCTTACCTAGCAACCACAGTAGAGCCCAGCAACCAGTTTACCTAGCAACCACAGTAGAGCCCGGCCCGTTACCTAGCAACCACAGTAGAGCCCGGCCCGTTACCTAGCAACCACAGTAGAGCCGGCGGCCACAGTTACCCTAGCCCAACCACAGTAGAGGTAAACACATAATAATTTGTTAATATTGATGAGAAAGTTCTAGTTCCAAATTAACTTCAACATTATAAAAATGTCTTGTTGCAAGTGACATAATTTCCCAATAGAAGTAGCATTTTTTTTTCATCAACGTAAAGCAATTATCTACTTAAACTCATAAAACTTGCTGAAAAGGTTCTTCTATAGTTTCACTAGAAAGACGAGCTAAATGTTGTATTTTTGGAGAGATCGCAGCGACAAACACAAACTGGTGGGAATGAGGTGAGTAACAGCAGCCATCTTGTTTCGCTCTGAGAAGAATCAGAGAAATACTGCATGTATTTCACTCACTGCATTAATTATTGCTTTAACTGTTGCATCATTTTTATCTGAAAACAAACCAAAGCAGAAATGCTGGTCAGCACATATTTTCAGGGCTCTGTTAGGACAAAATTGGAAAAATGTGTTTATGAATGAGCGATATTTTGCCCATCTCCCTTACATATGATGGGATGTGTTTGTTTCCTCCAGCTCAGGCTGTTTACTTTGGATGTTCTCCTCTGTGCCCACCAGTTTACACTGTCTGGTCCCAGGATGACGACCTTGACATGACCTTCCTGCTCCTGCACAACCACTGCAGCTCCGCAGCTGTTGGACGGAGATCAGCCTCAATCTGTCCTGCTCACATAGGAATCAGGTTTGTGGAGTTTTGCACACATTACAGAAGATTTTATCAGCTTTTTATATATGTGGGTTTAGAAATTAAACTCTGCTCTGCAGACAGTCTGAAAGTGTTTCTGAATTATCACAAAATAATCAAGATTTTTTCAAGTTAATATTGTCTTGTTTGAACAACAACAAAGTTTGTAAAATCAACTTTAAATATGGGATAAAAAGCCTCAAATCGCAGGATAAATGTGTGACTTTCACGTTCTGCACACAGAGCAAAGGGAAAGAAAATTCTCTAATAACAGTAAATAAAATACAAGAGAAACAGATTTCAACGTAGACGGAGCTTCTAATATTTCAGGCTTTCTAAACTTGTTTGGCGACCAATTTATGTGTTTTAGGGCAAATTCCCAAAATAAAATGAAATAAAATAAATGTTTGGCTTTTGATTTAAGATTTTATGACAAAAAAAAAAAGAAATAACGAAAGAGAAACAAACAAAAACGAAACCAAAGAGAAAGAATGAAGACACAAAGCAAAAAAAATAGAGGATGAAAAGAATGGAATAAAAAGAAGGAAGGAAAGAAAAAAGAAAGAAAGAAAGAGAGAGAGAAAGGAAGAGAGAAAGAAAAAAGAAAGGGAGAAAGAGAGAAAGAAAGAAATTAAGAGAGAGAAAGGAAGAAAGAGAGAAAGAAAAGGAAAAAAGAGAGAAAGAAAAAAGAAAGGAAGGAAGAAAGAAAGAGGAAGAAAAAAAGAAAAATAGAAAGACAAAAAGTGAAAAAGACATAAGAAAGAGACAGAAAGAATGAAAGAGAAAAAAGAGAAACAAAAACAAAATGTATTTCTATTTCTAAAACTGTTTGATTCGATAACATCTGGAAATTCAGATGCAAACATTAATGCAGATAAATTAAATCCAAACCGTTTTGTGGAAAAGATTTGATCCGATTGCAGGAGGTTTGTGTGTCTGAGCTGTAAGACCAGAACCTGACCCAACGGACCCGGTACCAACGGACCCGGGTACCAACCGGACCGTACGAGGTACCAACGGACCCAACGGACCCGGTACCAACTGACCCGGTACCAACGGACCCGGTACCAACTGACCCGGTACCAACGGACCCGGTACCAACGGACCGTCGAGGTACAAGACCAACGACCCGGTACCAACGGACCCAACGGACCCGGTACCAACTGACCCGGTACCAACGGACCACCAACTGACCCGGTACCACGGGTACCAACTGACCCGGTACCCAACGGACCCGGTACCAACGGACCCGGTACCAACACGGACACCCCAAAGGACCCGGTACCAACTGACCCAACGGTACCCGACCATGCCCAAGGCCGTCCAGCCCGGGTACCAACCGACCCAACGGACCCTGGTACCAACGGACCCAACGACCCGGTACCAACTGACCCGGTACCAACGGACCCGGTACCCAACACCGGACCCCGGTACCAACGGACCCGTACCACGGACCCGGTACCACGGACCCAACTGACCCGGTACCAACTGACCCAACGGACGGACCAACGGACCCGGTACCAACTGACCCACGGACCCGGACCAACTGACCCGGTACCAACGGACCCGGTACCAACGGACCCGGTACCAACCGACCCAACGGACCCGGTACCAACGGACCCAACGGACCCGGTACCAACTGACCCGGTACCAACGGACCCGGTACCAACTGACCCGGTACCAACGGACCCGGTACCAACGGACCCGGGTACCAACGGACCCAACTGACCCGGTACCAACTGACCCAACGGACCCGGTACCAACTGACCCAACGGACCCGGTACCAACTGACCCAACGGACCCGGTACCAACTGACCCGTGTACCAACGGACCCGGTACCAACGGACCCGGTACCAACCGACCCGGTACCAACCGACCCAACGGACCCGGTACCAACGGACCCAACGGACCCGGTACCAACTGACCCGGTACCAACGGACCCGGTACCAACTGACCCTGGTACCAACGGACCCGGTACCAACGGACCCGGTACCAACGGACCCAACTGACCCGGTACCAACTGACCCAACGGACCCGGTACCAACTGACCCAACGGACCCGGTACCAACGGACCCGGTACCAACTGACCCGGTACCAACGGACCCGGGTACCAACGGACCCAACTGACCCGGTACCAACTGACCCAACGGACCCGGTACCAACTGACCCAACGGACCCGGGTACCAACTGACCCAACGGACCCGGGTACCAACTGACCCGGTACCAACGGACCCGGTACCAACGGACCCGGTACCAACGGACCCAACTGACCCGGTACCAACTGACCCAACGGACCCGGTACCAACTGACCCAACGGACCCGGTACCAACGGACCCGGTACCAACTGACCCGGGTACCAACGGACCCGGTACCAACGGACCCGGTACCAACGGACCCAACTGACCCGGTACCAACTGACCCAACGGACCCGGTACCAACGGACCCAACGGACCCGGTACCAACTGACCCAACGGACCCGGTACCAACGGACCCGGTACCAACAGATGAACTCACAGCCAAATTCACTGCAAACACCAGAACCTTTGGTCTGTTTTACAGAGCAAATAAAGACGAACCTACAAAGTAACTTTTCAGCAGAATAATTAGTTACCATTTATGGACAAGTACCAGGTGTTAGAAGATTATTTCACTTATGACAAAACATTTTCTCCTCATGTTCCAGGTAGAATCATCTGCATTTTCCATCAACACTAAGAAGTTACTGCTAAGTTAGTTTGGTCTTTTTTTCAAGTGCACCAAGATGTTCAGACTAAAAACAGACCAAAGAAATTTGGCAGGATTTGCGTTTCTGCAGTTTCTGCAATGTAAAACTAGCTGACCAAACGTGCCGAAGTTTTGCTTGGGTTGCTAGGTAACAGGCCGAAGTTCTGCTTGGGTTGCTAGGTAACAGGCCGAAGTTCTGCTTGGGTTGCTAGGTAACAGGCCGGACTCTACTGGGGTTGCTAGGTAACAGGCCGAAGTTCTGCTTGGGTTGCTAGGTAACGAGGCCGGACTCTACTGGGGTTGCTAGGTAACGGGCCGGACTCTACTGGGGTTGCTAGGTAACGAGGCCGGACTCTACTGGGGTTGCTAGGTAACGAGGCCGGACTCTACTGGGGTTGCTAGGTAACGAGGCCGGACTCTACTGGGGTTGCTAGGTAACGAGGCGGACTCTACTGGGGTTGCTAGGTAACGAGGCCGGACTCTACTGGGGTTGCTAGGTAACGAGGCCGGACTCTACTGGGGTTGCTAGGTAACGAGGCAGCGCCTCCTGATTTGTGACGTTACGTTTGATTTTTTTGTTCCTCTCGGATTTAATTTTTTGGCAATATTAAAAATGGAATAGCGTCAAAATCCACGGGTATTTGCGTCATTTCTAGGTTTATTATCGCTCGAAAGGTGTTGCCATACTCTGTTGTTATTGCCACTGGCGTTTTGCCGTATAAATTAGTTTGTTTGGGTTCAGTTTCTTAGTTTGTTCTTGTGTTTTGCTCCTTTTACAATTGGAAATATTTCTCTAAGATTATTTTCTCTTTTGGTTTGCAGATTATTCAAGTCTCTTACAGTCCATATACTGGATTATTCCGTTTCTCTGCCCATTTAATCCGTCCAAGAATTTACTCAAGTAAACGTAAAAAATTAAACTTTCTGTTTTCTCATTTCCTCTCCAAGCCAATCAGAAATAGAGCGAATTAGCGGAACAAAATACCGACTCAGCAAAGCTTCAGGAAACACCTGCTGGGGAAAAACGAGAACAAAGTTTAACTGAACCTCACAGTTGAAGGCAGAGCTAATTCAGGGGTCTCCAAAGTGCGGCTCGAGGGCCGTTTGCGGCCCATGAAATGATCCTAGGCGGCCCTTGATCAGAATTCAAGAATAGCCTAAATTTGGTTTGCTGGTTCAGGCAGTAAATATATATTTAAAAATAATATTTACAGTATAAACCTTTTAAAAAAAACAGATAATTTAAAATCTTAAAATGGAAATTTTAAGGAGCAACAAGTTTTTGCTTTTAATTGATTCAATTTATTTGCAAAAACAATCACTTGGGCATTCCCCTTTAATACACTTTTAAAATTAAAGCAAGTAAAAACTCCAAAAAGTGTAGAATAATCAGAAAAAAATATACCCTAAAAAATATAACAAAATCGTTCTTGCAAAAACAAAAATACTAAAGAAAGTTGTACATTTTTGGCCCCCGTGTCAAAACGTCTGCACACTCTGGCCTAATTATTATTATTATTTCTTTACAAAACAGCAGCTTTACTTAAACTTAAACAATAACACAACGAGTTCTGGTAAATATGGCTAAACGATTAGCATATAACCTTAATTCACCTGCTGTCTCAGCCTTTCTTGTGTTTCAAATCAGTGTTTTTACAGTTTTAAGCTAACAACAGATGTTCTGAGGTGAAGGAGCCACGATGGACCAAGAGGAGGACAGATGGTGTCCGCAGAGCAAAAATAAATAAACAGAAACAAGACAAAGGACCGACTAAACCACACAGAAAAAGACACAGAATGTGACAGAGGAGCAAACAAAACCCTGCCGAATGTAGCCTGGGGGGAAAAATGCAGTTTATTACAGGAAGAAAACCAGATGTAATTCATGGAAAAAATAAAAAGGATATAAGAAAATAAAGATTGCTTTCAGAAAACAGAAAAGCAAAACCAGGTGAGAGACGGGAGCCACAAGTAATCAGAAGCAAGAAAGAATGAAATACTTCAGGAGAATCACAGAAAGTTACAAAACGTCTGCAGAGAGAAGAAATCTGAGGATGTAAAACTTCATTTTAGTGGATTGACGCCTAGTTTGTAAAGTACCTGGACTGTAATAATCCCTCAGGATGATCATTTCAAGTGTTTTAGGGCCATCAGTCGACTAACAATTTACATTTTTTAAAATCGATTTTCAAAAAATGAATCAAATGAATCATAATTAATTCTATGCTGAGCTGAAACGCGGAAACTGTCGGCGGTTTTCTGTTGAGTCTGAGCTGCCAGATGTCAGTGAGGACCTTATGCAACGATGCGAAAGCAAACGGACGTTTTTATTTGTTTTATTATTGTTTTATTTCCCGCTCGCTCTTTTCTTCTCACATAAGTTGCTGTAAGAAGCAGAAAGAGGCTCAGACACACAGTTCAGCGTTTTTCAAACATCCTGCCAGAACAAAACGTCCAAACGAAGCATAAAACGTTTTCACTAAATACATTAAACCTGGTGTCTCTATGGAGAATAACGAGGATCACAACAGATTATTAGATAATTCACACACCTGCTATAAACTCATCAGGGCCAAATCAAAATCTGAATGTTCTTAAAGGGCCAGAATGTATTAATAAAACCCATTAAAAGTATCATTAAGTAGCTGTTTGTTTCAGCATTACTAAGTTTTTCTTAGAATTTCATAATATTGAAAATTTTTTCCACACTGATCAGTCCATCCAGGAGTTCAAGATTGTTTTTGTCAAATTTTGTGGCGCTAATTTAGAAATATTTGTAGGGAATTTTTACCATATGATGCCAAATGTGACTTTTTATCGCCGTATTAGTCACAGATTGTAAAGTAAGTCTGAGTCACTTCAAACAATGTTTCTGGACAATATTGAGAAACATTTGCAGCAAAAAACCTAAAAAAATGTGGGGATCTGTTCATTTTGTGTGAGTTTTGTGAATTTGTGTAAAACTGGAGGGACTTATTGATGTAATGTTGAGTCTAGAGGGCCACATGAAACGCTGCGGTGGGCCAGATTTGGCTCCTGGACCTCGAGTTTGACACAAGGTGTAGAGGTAGTAAAGTGATTTTGTATGAAGATGGAATACATACATGCATATTCATGACATACTTTGATTAAATTAATTTCTCTGTTGTGTAGTTCCAATAAAAATCTAATTTATTCCATCAGAACCGGTACTGGACTGATTACGAGCCTTCAAATAATTTTAACAGTTCCTGGAGAAGTTTTACGTATAAGTTTATGTAAAAATAATGTTTGTTTTAGCCACATAAATGATCACACAACACATCACCACCTTCCGCTCACCGGGCTTCACGAAGCCTGGTGAAGACACATCTAGACATTTTCAAACACTGAGAATATCTCATTATTGTTTTCAAATGTTAGCAAACATCTTTTTGAAGCCAAAAAACGTCAGAAATACTAAGAGACAACCACGTGAAACAACTCATTTAAAGTTAAAGCTCAGTTTCACACAAACATAAAGACGTTAGCATAAATGCTTGGACCATTCAATGTCGCTATCAAGCTAATCCTCTATTAGCAGCTCCGCAAATCTTTTTGATGAACATTAAATTACCAAGACACATGAAAACATACCTCCATCCTGACTTTTTTCTGCTCCTCCTCTTTCTTTTTTCTGTTCTTGAAGCATGAGTATTCTTCTGTGTCATTGTTTTGCTAGCTTAACTTCCACGGGAAGTTGCTAGATTAACTTCCACGTGAAGTTGCTAGCTTAACTTCCATGGGAAGTTGCTAGCTTAACTTCCAGCGGAAGTTGCTAGCTTACCTTCCAGCGGAAGTTGCTAGCTTAACTTCCACCGGAAGTTGCTAGCTTAACTTCCACGGGAAGTTGCTAGCTTAACTTCCAGCGGAAGTTGCTAGCTTAACTTCCAGCGGAAGTTGCTAGCTTAACTTCCAGCGGAAGTTGCTAGCTTAACTTCCACGGACGTTGCTAGCTTATCTTCCACGGGAAGTTGCTAGCTTAATTTCCACGGGAAGTTGCTAGCTTAACTTCCACGGGAAGTTGCTAGCTTAACTTCCAGCGGAAGTAGCTAGCTTAACTTCCACCGGAAGTTGCTAGCTTAACTTCCACGGGAAGTTGCTAGCTTAACTTCCACGGGAAGTTGCTAGCTTAAGTTAAGTTAAGCTAGCAACTTCCGCTGGAAGTTAAGCTAGCAACTTCCGCTGGAAGTTAAGCTAGCAACTTCCCATGGAAGTTAAGCTAGCAACTTCCGCTGGAAGTTAAGCTAGCAACTTCCGGTGGAAGTTAAGCTAGCAACTTCCCGTGGAAGTTAAGCTAGCAACTTCCCATGGAAGTTAAGCTAGCAACTTCTGCTGGAAGTTAAGCTAGCAACTTCCGGTGGAAGTTAAGCTAGCAACTTCCCGTGGAAGTTAAGCTAGCCACTTCCGCTGGAAGTTAAGCTAGCCACTTCCGCTGGAAGTTAAGCTAGCAACTTCCGATTGAAGTTAAGCTAGCAACTTCCGCTGGAAGTTAAGCTAGCAACTTCCCGTGGAAGTTAAGCTAGCAACTTCCCGTGGAAGTTAAGCTAGCAACTTCCCGTGGAAGTTAAGCTAGCAACTTCCGCTGGAAGTTAAGCTAGCAACTTCCCGTGGAAGTTAAGCTAGCAACTTCTGCTGGAAGTTAAGCTAGCAACATCCGGTGGAAGTTAAGCTAGCAACTTCCGGTGGAAGTTAAGCTAGCAACTTCCCGTGGAAGTTAAGCTAGCAACTTCCGCTGGAAGTTAAGCTAGCAACTTCCCATGGAAGTTAAGCTAGCAACTTCCGGTGGAAGTTAAGCTAGCAACTTCCGCTGGAAGTTAAGCTAGCAACTTCCCATGCTAGCAACTTCCCATGTTAAGCTAGCAACTTCCCTTCCCGTGGAAGTTGCTAGCTTAACTTCCACGGGAAGTTAAGCTAGCAACTTCCCATGCTAGCAACTTCCCATGTTAAGCTAGCAACTTCCCTTCCCGTGGAAGTTGCTAGCTTAACTTCCACGGGAAGTTAAGCTAGCAACTTGCCGTGGAAGCTCATAACAGTGGTGACCAGGTGGCGCCCAATAGCGATTTATTTATTTTCTCTCTAAACAAGGATTTATGCATGACTAAATATATATTATTGTAAAAAAAAATCACAACTTTATCACAACTTTACTATGAAATTGTGTGTTTTTGTTAACATAATCATATAGAGATTAAAAACAAAACTAAAAAAATGAGTTGCCCTTATGGGGCCCCTAGTGATGGTGTTTAAGTTCAGTTTAGTCAAGTAATATATTAAGGCTGCCCAAAAGGCAATAAATCTATTAACCCTTTAACAATGTTTCTACTAGCGTTCTCTGAGAAGTAGCTCACATAATGAGCTCAGGTTTTGCTAATTGCTGCTGGCTAGTCTGAAGGAACTGACTGTAGGAGTCAGAGAAGGATCAGAAACTCCCCTGAGAAGGGAAAAATTACTATAATAATAAAATAATAATAATAATAAACAAGGTTTAATATTACAACTAATCAATGATTAATAGTAAACCTTCCAGTTCTGTTTCTAACTTTTGTTCCCAGCAAAGACAGAGAGTCAAACACGGCTCAGCTCTGCCTCACATTAATCTTTCAGTTTGAGGAGAGAAACTATAAATCACAAACGCAGACATTGGTTTTCTGTTTCACTGCAGCACTGAGCTTTACACCTTCACTGCATTTTATCCTACAAATACAGAACATTTCATGTTTTCTCAAACTTCCTGCCTGGAGGTATTTTGTTTGCTAAAATGTTATTTATTATAAAAGCAAACAGCCGCTTGATTCTTGATTATTTAAAGAGTCGCGTTAACAATAGTTTGTTAGTTTTGTGAGTGATTCTTCGGCTTCCATCCGTATTTCACAGCTTAAAGGGACAGTAGAAGCTAAAAGACACATGTGTTTGTCATTCTTTCATCTAAAACAAACCTGGATTTTATTCTTTAATGTATGTTTGGGAAATCCGTTGATCTCCATGGCAACCGTACAGCTGTAAAATGCCTGGGTGGCTCTAGCCCCGCCTCCAAGCACAAAGCTCCTCCCCCATCTCAGCTCCTTCAGACTAGCCGGCGGCAATTAGCAGACACCTAATTGAACAAGCTACTTCTTAGTGAAACGCTGGTGGAAACGTTGCTAAAATAACAGAGGAGCCACGTTGGGATGACTGGAGGCGGAGCTTCGGACACAGCAGGAGTTTCTTAAAGAGACACAGGCCCAATTTCAAGATGCTAAATGACAAAGTAATATCTCTTAAGTCAGGGGCGTCAAACTCAGTTTCACCTGATTCGTACCACATTGACGGTACAAATCAGGAGATCCAGATTCATTCGTTCATTCTGTGGCGCATTAAATTCAAGTCTCCATTACAGACCAGAGAAAACTGGAGAGATGCAACGTTGTGTTGATCCATTTGAGGAGCCGGAAGTTTATCTCGAGGAAATGAATGACGACACAGAAGTTGATTAAACTGTGACATGCGCAGTTCGCAGCTCAGCCACTGCGGACGCTGGAAACATTAAAAACCGCTGGAAGTGACTGATCCAGCGGGTTTAACGAATGGAGCCTCTGGGTCCACGTTACCCAGGACAGCTGCCTCTGGAGGAGCTGCAGAGTAGCATCTGTCCGTTTCGGAAAGGCGAAAATAAATAAAATAAACCTGGTAAAAGCCACAGCGGACCGTGAAGAGTGAAACACTCACAGATTTCAGTTGATCTGTTTGATCAGCGCAGATTTTTCTGCAGATGGGAACCAGGAAGTGATGCTAATTTAAGTGAAGTCGCTTAATTTAATGTATTAAGTTATTGAGGCCTCAGTCAGTCAGTGGTTTTTGTCACTACGGAAAAATGTAGATACATTTATCTGCTTAATTTGTGATGGGATCTGGATTCACGGCGAATATTAGCTAAACCGCATAAAATGCGGCTAAATAGCCGATGATTGTAATTTCACAGATAAAAATAGAACATGACCGATTTTTTTTAATGTTGTCGGTCAAGATGACGGATAGTAAAAAACGTCTAGCGCCACCTGCCGCCCTGACACCAACTCACACACATCTTCATTCACAGTCTGACTTTTAAATCGATTTTTCTTGGACATTTTGATGTAAGTTTGTCGATGTCTTGGTTTTATTCGCTGGTAAAACCAATAAGCAGCTTGAGGGACTCTGCTGCTCTCTAGTGGTGAGAAGCCATAATGTTGGCCGGTAACAATCGCAATGCATTTTGGGAGATGTAGTTTGTAGTCAATTCGTGCTCAAAACATGTTTTAAGTCAATCATGGGCCTATAAAACACTGGGGGGCCACATTAAATGACATGGCGGGCCACATGTGGCCCGCGGGCCTTGAGTTTGACACATGTGTCTTAAGTTGTATTTGATATATACAACATTTTTATTCAAATTCACATTCGATTCAGAAATAATTTATTGATCCCAAAGGGAAATGATACGTAATGGTTCATTAATTCATCTTCTTCAGAGAGTTTCTGCAGATGGTGACGGCTGGGTCTCCTGTAGCAGTCTGTGCTACAGCGAATCTGAGGAAGCCTCTGACTGAAGACACCCTGTTTTCCCAATACGGTTTCATGACTTTCTTGATTCTAACAAATGTAGGCAACAGAGTAACTTCTGCTTTCAACTGATTCACACAAAATGTTAAAATATCTAAGATTTTACATTTTAATTCACCATTTTGCAAAAGTGAAGCATTACAGCTTTTCAGCCTCTATCTGTTACTGAAAAGTTACTTACAGTTCAATTTCATCTTATTTAAAGTATTTGCAATAAAAGATGTAAATACTTGAAATAAGACAAAATTCTTGGTAAGATTTAGTGTTTTTGCAGTGTGGAAGTTTGTTTCTACACCTGCAGAAAAAGAGACGGGAAAACAAAGTAAGTAAGCAACCAAAGCAATGGACAATGTTGGCATATAACATTAATAACTATCAACTAATCAAGTGCAACTTAATGTACTATTAGTGTCTGCTTTTGATTTTTCTAAATTGATCTGAACGCATAATTACAGTTATTTGAGGAATTGATTCACTGCTTTTATATAAAAACTGCAAGGAAAAACTTTAAAATCAGCTAAATCCCGAACAAACCAACTGAAAAATATATTTTTTCTTAACTGCTGAGGAGGAAAACCAGGTTTCAGGGAACATGAATTATGGATCTTCGTTTGAAATTCGGTCTTTGACCTCATTGAGCCGCGTCCAGATCTCTGAGCTGCATGCAGAGGAACTGAATAATAACTTGAATAAAAATGAAACAGGTTATCGAGAAGCTGGTCCCCTTGTTTAAAATGGGTTGAATCATCTTAATGTATTATTTATGAATAATACAATAAATCCTGCCTGAACGTAGAAGTGTTACAGCAGCACATCCCCTTCATTTAAGCACAAATTAGCATTTTTCTGCACCAACTACCTCTTAAAAAGTGAAATCTCAGTTTAAATTTGTGCTTTGTTTACCCAAAATTTGTGGCAATTTGTTAAAAATCTCTTAAACAAAAACAATCAACAAACATTAAAAGTTTTCCACTAAAAACAGAAATGATCTAGTAAA
>CM065365.1:30954050-31004050 GCA_033032245.1 Poecilia picta | reverse complement strand
CTGCACTTTTTTGCATCATTTGGTCAACAGGATGTTACTACTGGTGGAAACGACAAATAAGACAACGGCAGGAAGTGGTAGCATGATGGGTTTTTTTTACTTTTTATTGTGTGAACATTAAATTTTTAATGTGATTTTTAATATAAATTTTAATTTAACGGAAACAACAATTGTAAAATTGTGTTTTTTGATAACAGCATACAAATTCTGGAACGCAGCTAGTGTTGTATAAGCATAAAAATAATGCACTTTATGAAAAGCTGAGAGCCGATAAGATTATAGAAATTAATCACATTCACTTAGTTTTATGACAAACTATTTTATAGCCAGTCAGTTGGCTGTTTTTTTATTTATTTCATTTTAACAGTTCCTCGGTGTGTTTAGTTGGAAAACTACTAGAAATCCTGTTGCATGCAATCGATTGGATGCATCAAGTAAAAGCAAAGAAACTCAGATTACAAACCCAAGAGAAGCACAATTTTATCACTTTTTGGTAAAAATGCTGCTGCTGCGTTTGTGTGGTTTAGGTCCCTGCATCCTCTCGCTTTAAAAATCACTTAATGCAAATCAAATTAACTAAATTACTATCCAGACAAAAGTGCATCCTCTCTAAATTCTTTTTGAATCTGAGGTATTTTATCAGGATTTTTTTTTTAGATAATGTAACAATGACGATTTCAAAATTAATACAAATTAATCGGTTTGCAAAAGTTGTGCAGCAAAGTAATTCACAGAGGTGCATAATATGATCTCTTTTGATATTTTGGTTTAATACTCACAGGCGTGTTGTAAGTATCATAATAGTTTTTTGACCAAGTGAGAAAAATGTAAAAATCAGTAAATGAATTAACGTTTTGGTCCACTCTGCTATAAAATCCACAGGATGAACTTCTAATCTCCCTTCATGTTTCTAACTTTAACTTTGCCAACCATGTTCTGATCTCCCTGCACAGTCAGACTAAAGATAAAATCATTGCGATGTTAATGGCTGACATGTCAAAAATATTGATTTCAGCTTGGAAAACTAGCGGCCTGAGCACCAAAATGTCACGCCGGATTAGAAAGTGATATACCTAAAACTCAGCTTGCAAACTGAATTTTAAAAAATCAAAGTCATTCTGGTTGAAGCCAAAACACACTTAATGTCGAACATGAGCAGCTGTTTGCTGCCGCTTCCAGGTCCGACTCCAGCAACGCTTTATTGTGAAGGGTTCGCAAAAGACTGACATAATAACTGTAATAAACTTGAAGGTGTTTTCATGATTGTGTAAGACTGTTGTTATGAAATTGAGGACATTTTTAATGCAAAACATACATTAAAAGTCAATTAAAAGTGTGAACTTTGCATTATTTGGAAAGGAATGACAGCGTTTATGCTATCTTTGCATTAAAACTTGTAAGTGTTCTCCTTGCATTATTCAGTAAATAATGATATTTTAAAGAAAGGTTTCACCAAAAGTTGAATTAAAGGTGCATTAAAAAGAGTTAACTTTGCATTATTTGAGAAATAATTACTCTTTTATAGTAAATTTGCATTCAAACCTGCTTTAAAAAGTCCAGTAAAAGTGTCAAATTTTCAATATGCATTATAAATAATTTCACTTTTAAGGCAAAAACCTGTATTAAAAGTTAGTCTTGGGGTTGTCAACTTGCAATAAAAGTCAGTTAAAAGTGCCAACTTTCAATTCTTTGGGAAATAATTAAATTTTAAAGCCAAGTTGAATTACAACTTGCATTAAAAGTGTCATATTTGCATTATTCAGAAAATAACACATCCAAAGCAAAGTTTTACTAAAAGTTGAATTAAAAGTCAATTAAAAGTATGAACTTTGCATTATTTGGTAAATAAGGACACTTTTAAAGAAAAATTACAATTAAAGTTGCATTAAAATGTCATTACTGCCCGACACGTCATGACAACGTCATAAATATTTAGACTCCTTCATGTTCATGTCAGTCTTATGCACAGTCCTTCAAATAAAGTGTTAGCCAGATTTAGCTAGCAGGCTAACAGGCTAGCAGGCTAACAGGCTAGCAGGCTAACAGGCTAGCAGGCTAGCAGCAGCCGTTTCAGGTGTTGATCGCAGCGTCTTTAGTTCCCATGAATCTCATTTTGGCGTTTCGGCGGAAGCCTGGTCGCCTCCTGTCAACCGCCACCGAACCGTATCGGACTTCGCCCCGTCATCGCGGTAGAAATCGCGCCATCGACTCGCGGCGATCCTCCGCTTCGCATCGCCGGACGGTTTGAACCGGTTTGCCGTTTCCCACGGTTCACTTTTTAACCGCAAGGATGGTCATCTGCAGACATTCCTCCTTCATGGCCAGCAGCTCAGTCTTGTAGCTGCTCGGCTTCCCGCCGTCGACGTACACGCACGACGACGACTTCTTCTTCTTCGTGGAAAGAGGCGTCTCCATGGTGACGGAGCCAGCATCGAGTATGTCGGCGTGCGACGGCGAGGCCGAGGGGCGCCTCTGGCACGCCGAGGCCAACATGGCGTAAAGGGCGCGGCTAACGTCGTTCCTGGCGCCCTCGTTGACGAAACAGTACAAAATGGGGTCGGCTACGCAGTTCAGGCTGGTTAGCGCAAGCGCCACGTGGTACGCAGCAAACAGCGTCTCCTCCGAGCCGCAGTCGCACGGCTCCTTCAGAAACATGACGCTGCGCACCAGGAGCAGCGAGTGGTACGGTCCGAAGCACAGCAGCACGATGAGGATCAAACTCAGGGCCAGCCGCTGGATTTTGGCTTTTTCCTGGCGCTCCGTGGAGACGTTGCATCGCACCGCGGCTAGTATCCCTCTGTAGGCGACCAGCATGGCTGTCCACGGCGTCAGGAACCCCAGGAAGGTCCTGTAGAGGTTCATTCCTGCCACCCAGTCCTGCATCGGGTACTTCTCGAAGCAGAAGGTGTGGTTGAAGCGGTCCTGGAAGAGTTCGTCGTGGAAGAGAGGAGCGGAGTTGGCGATGATCTCAATGATCCAGACGATGGCGCTGACGCAAACAGCTGCAAGAAGACGAGAAGGGGAATTAGACTTCCGGTCCGCCACCATGATTTACCCAGTTTACCATCTTTATTCAGTGGATAATTTCAGAAACACTGTAAATCTTGTTTCATGTCCATTATGAAAATGATGATGGTGTA
This sequence comes from Poecilia picta, assembly GCA_033032245.1. NCBI lineage: Eukaryota > Metazoa > Chordata > Actinopteri > Cyprinodontiformes > Poeciliidae > Poecilia > Poecilia picta. The sequence continues at coordinate 31,000,910 of CM065365.1, read as the reverse complement.
AGAAAACATTACAAATTCATGATACTAGATGCTAAAGTTTTTTGTTGAAACATAAGAATCTGTTTATTTTACAGGATTATGCACCACAACACATTTGACCACATTTCACTTTTCTCAATGTATATTTCAAATATCAACATATCAACAAAATAAAGTAGTAATAAAAGGTTTCTCTTACATAGGTTTTTTTTTAACTAGAACTTAAGGTTGAATTTGTGTAACTATCTGTGTCATGTTGTGTTTTGCAAATGGTACCATTACAAATATATGCATCTATCTTTCTATTATCCATATTTGTCAAGATGTGCACAAGAATATTAGCAATGTGCTGCTAATGTCGGGGGGAAAAAACACAATTTCGCCAATTACAGCGTTTCAATTAAATAAGAAATAACATTAAGATCTCATGTGAGTAATCTTGTTCACATGATAAGTCATTAAAAATCATGGCACTGACAGATGTAAACAGTTAAATGGCTATCAGCCAATCAGAGGAGATGTCAGATTGAGGTTTTGGAGCCTCAAGCCCAAAAGCGGCTACTTTTGCTGTGTTTTGGGGGAAACTTTAGTCAGCCATTTTACTTTAAAGTCATGGATTCAACATGCTAGAATGACACACAACTATTTATGAAGTGTGAAGCATTTAGAGCTCTGGTGGAGCCAGAAAAAAAAAAAACAATCATCCTGCTACCACTTCCTGTCGTCTTCTTTGGTGTTTCCACCAGTAGTAATACCCGGCTGTAACTTATGAATTAAAGTGTTTCCATTGCAGTTTTGTGAAATACATCTATTTAGACATGGCCTAAAACCGCAAATCCTACTGAAAAAACTTTTCAATCGAAATTCTGGAGTTATTTAAAAATGGACTTTTTTTCTAATGACAAGGTTCTGATAATTATGAACAAAAAAGTAGCATTTGAGGAGTTTTGTGATTCATTTAGATCAGTGAGTCTTACTACCGCACCTAGAAAAAAACCTGTGAAAATTTTTCTTTTTGCATTTCTTTTACCCTAAGGTGATTCATAAACATAATCAAAAAATTTTTTTTTCAAAAGACCTTGTGGTTTTGGAAATATTGATCTCTACCAAACGGTTGAGATGTCCTTTATGGTTAATGTTCATCTCTACCGTTTGGTTGAGATGTCACTTAAAGGTATATAGTACATGAACTAAGAAATTACCAATTACAGTATAAAAATTAAAATAAAATACTAATTTATAAAGAAATAAGCAACAAAAAATGTCTGGGGCATTGGGTACACTTTATTTCTGTCAAAATGCCACAAAACACTGGTTTAAATTTCAACCAAGAAAAACATTGTGTCGAACAAGGTAATATTGCATTTTTAATTTTCCTATCTTCAGTCAGTGTCAGCAATCAGGTGATTCATGGTTGCCAGTCGTCCTCCAGTGATGGGACATTGAAAACACCCATAAAAAGAAGTATCGCTAGGAAATGCTCTATTTCTTCAGGCCTAGTTTTGATTGAATCCCCAGCTCTTGAGCAGAGTACAAATTGGTGTGATGTGTGATATATTCAATCATCTCATTAGTGAAGAGCATTTTGAAATACTGAAAGAGGTAAGGTTAGGTAGGTGATTCATTCTTTGAGGCTGTGGGTTCCCCACGAATGGTTCTCAGCCCCTTTAGGTACCTCAAAGGCTATGCGCTCTCACTCCAGATATGGGGTTAGGGGTAGGTTAGGCTTAGGGCACAGCTTCAGAGGGTTCAAATCTTGAATTAAGAGCCTGGAACTCATCAATGTCTTCCTGGTTCCAGAGTCTTCTTGTGCTTTTGTTGGAGCCTGAGGTGTAACTTGGGTCGGCGTTGTCATTTGGCTGCTCCAAGGGAACTTCTTGGTCATCATCACTCAGATTGCCATCAGATTCTTGAGGATTTTTTGGTACAAGGGCAAGAAGACTGCATGGTCTCGCACCATAGAAGGATTTAGCGTAAATCTAGTGCTGGTTGAAAAGTTTAAATTAGTTAGTAGTAGTGAAAATGATGTTTTCCCCACATTTATTCTAAAATTTTATCATATTTGCTAATATCAACTCAGAAAGTCACAAAAATGATTTTGTAAGATAATGTTATAATTCTTCTTAGTGTATAACACTGTAATAACAATTGTTGTTTCATTTTTACACTAATGGATGAAAATTACTTCAGATTTCATACCAAAAAAAATAAATGTCAACTACATTAGCTTAATTTGCTACATTTACCATTAAGTGACATCTCAACCGTTTGGTTGAGCATGTTTTTAAAAAATTATTAAACCTTTAATTTAGCTTTACAGGTGGTATCAAGTGTCATAATTCTGTTTATTAATGTCTATAATACTATCATATGCCAGAAAATTATTCCTACTTCTCAAAGTTTTACCACAACCAGTCGATATTTGTGACATAGTTTTGTGTTTCTGACTTCCTGATTGGAGAGGGGAAGAAAAACTATTACTATTTAAAGAAACAGCGCCCTCTAGTCAATTTCTTTAGCATATCGTACTTCAAGCAAGTGGCAGAGATGGCTCAATCAGGTTAAGCTAAGTTAGGCTCTCCTCATATTGAGATATAGAGACCCAAAATGTGCTCAACCAAATGGTTGAGCGGGTAGTTAAAGGGTTAATTATCGTTTCAACAGTGTGTTGCGCAATTCTGTGCATTTCGGTTCCTGTTAGTCATTATTGTGAGTTAAAATTTTCTCGAAAGTAAAATGTTCATTTTTGTGGCGCTTCTGTTTCTTATTTTGAAGGCATATATCAACGTTACCATAGCGACCAGAGTCAGAGCGTTCGGGCAGTTGTCGAGAGGAGATGAGTAGAGCTTGTGAGTCTTAAGTCTGGTTTAGAGGAAAGATCTAAGAATTTTCGGCCGATTCTCCAAACCTCTGTGACCACAGAGCTGGTAGAAGTACAACAGGTTGGATCAGTTCGTGTGTCCAAGGCAGGAGCAACACGAACCGATTCCAGTCGCGAACATCCCGATTCCAGAGGATAATTCAGTGAATACCCTAACATAGCGAGGTAAATGTAGCGAGTTTTACCCTTCACGTATTGTCGCCTGGGGGGGGTAGGGGAAGCGTCGCTCCTTCATCCTGACGTTCCTTTCCTGGGGGAGGGGCGCCGATTTATGTTTTCGCATCCACCTGAATAATGTGTAGTTGTGACACTGACCACCCCCACGCCACTAGAGGCAGTACCAACCCCGAAAAGATGCGACTAAGGAGCAGAGTTAGAAGAACACCGAAAGCTACAGGATTTGGTAAAAACTGTGAGTTGTGCTGAAGTAATTAAAGACACAAGTTCAAATCTATGCTGAGAGTGGAGCTCCTCCAATCAGGGCTCCTCTTTAGCTCTGATTGGCCAAGCAATGTAACGTGATCCTCTGATTGGCTAAGCAATGTAACGTGATCCTCTGATTGGCTAAGCAATGTAACGTGATCCTATGATTGGCTAAGCAATGTAACGTGATCCTATGATTGGCTAAGCAATGTAACGTGATCCTCTGATTGGCTAAGCAATGTAACATGATCTTCTGCAGAAAGTGACAGCAAAGCGTGGCGTCATCATGTCTTTACACAAGTGTGTCTTTACCTCAGAGGCTCCGCCGAACCCCTGAGACCGACTCACTGAACCCCTGGGGTTCGACTGAACCCAGGTTAAGAACCACTGATTTAGATGCAGCTTCGTCAATTAGGTGATGCTGCCAACTTTAACATTTTACTTGTTAACTGACGTCTTTTGAGTCTGAGATTGCATAACCTGGGGGTCAGTTTACTCGTCCCAAGACTGAAAATTGTTATCTGCTGCTGTATTTTCTTATTGCCTTTGTGTTAATACACACCATTAAGATCCAATAACAATTTTCTACACTGTAAACCTTTTTTTTAACCTTAGGAAAGCAAACTTGTGCTTTTCTTTTCAAGCAAGGTTTCTATTTTGGTTTCATCTTTGTTTGATACGGACAAAGTGGGATCTCTTGTTTGCCTTGTACACAGAACAGAGACTATTGGCAACGTTCCGACTTTAAGAGCGGGAACAGGTATTTATTTTTCTGGAAATATTGTTTAAACAAGTTTTTCTTTTGTTTTTTTCCACTGTGTGTTTCAGCTGCGCAAATAAAAAAAAAGGTGTGTTATTATCAGAAGTGACGCTGTAACTCCTCCCACTGAAGAAGAGTCAACCAACACTGTAAAAACACAAAATCTTACCAAGTATTTCGGGTCTAGTTTGTAGTGTAAATATCGCCGTATTCTTGAAATCAGACAAAACCAACTTACAAGTAACTTCTCAGCAGGAAATGTGAGATTATTTTAAGTCAAAAATTCCTTAATACTAATGAAAAAGTTCTTGTTCCGCTGCTAGAATGTTCCACTGAGCCGTTACCTAGCAACCCCAGCCAGGCCCAGCCCGTTACCTAGCAACCCAGTTCTAGTTCCACTGGCTGATTATTTCACTAACAAGAGAAAAACTGAAATAAACTTAAATAAGTCCTTCATTAACATGCTAGGTGACTTAAAATCAGCTCCTATATGTTATAGGAGCAACTAAGTGCTGCTTCCCTGGTTTAGTTCTGGTCCACTGATGGTTCATATCTGACCAGCAACTCAGAAATCATCATTCTGTGCTCTAAGAGAGCTAAAATTTTACTATTTTACAAATGTTAATCGAGGACAGGTATTTTGCGATCACTTTTTCTGTTGTTTATTGGGTTCCCTGCCAGCAGCATTTTGAGCTAAATAAAAGTATGGGGTTGTTTTTTTTTTTTCCTGTTCTGCATTGACAAGAAGCCATTTAGTCTGGCAATGTTTTATGTTCTACTAATGTGTTAGTAGCAAAGATCATTTTCTGATTTAGCTCTTTTCCTGACCTTGACCCTGTATAAGTTTCTTAAGATATACAGTAGTAGGAGATCCTGTAAAAGTTGAGTAAAAGTAGCACAAAATTGAGGAACCCCACTTGTCATCTGTTTACTCATATTTACAATTTCAAAATCACAGAAAGTTGTCATTTCTCATCTTAAAAATAAATTCTTCTATCCACAATGTAACAGCCTAATTTTCCCTCAGTCGTCTTTTGAAAATCCTACCTGTCTTGATTCGCCGGACCTTAACGAAGCGCATTGGATACGCCACAGCCAGGTACCGGTCCAGTGATATGCAGCACAGGAAGGCAATGCTGACGTAGATGTTCGTGTAGAAGATGAAGCCGAACAGTTTGCAGCTCTCCTGCCCATGGATCCAGTCGTCGTGCTGCAGGAAGTAGTCGATCCACAGAGGAAGAGTGATAATGTAGAGGAGGTCAGCCACCGACAGGTTGATCAGGTAGATGCCGAGTTCGTTACGCTGACGTACCTGAAGGAACGGGAGGGAAGAGTACCAGAAACTGAGCTCAGGTAAGATCAGCACTAATTCAACATGTTTTACTCAAGTAAAAGTAAAAAGTAGCAAGAAATTACTGGAGTGAAAAGTTTTTGGTAAAATGTTGACTCAAGAACTGAGTAGCTGATCAAATTATCAGTCATTTAATATTTAAAAATTGCATCAGCAGATGGACCAAAATGTAAAGTAAAGTGAAAATGTTGGTATTTTAAGGATGAAAGTTACAACAATTCATATAAGTAAGAAAAAAAATAAAAAATGAAACGTTTCCAAATGTAACGCTAACTAAAGGCTAGGCGCTTGACTACGGCCTAATATAATGTAATAATAGGCACTCAGAAAGGTTCGACTATGGAGCCCGTGTGTGTGAATAAAACACAATCAGACATAAGGTAAATTCGAGTTACTGTATTCAAGCTTGTTTTGTTCATATACTTAGGAAGATATGTAATAATAATAATGATATTTATAATGACAGTGATTTTCTATTAATAACCAAAAAACACAACAAGGGAAAAAAACAACAACAAAAACAATAAACCCTGATGACACCCAAGAGTTTCTTTTCCTGTTTAAAGTCCTTTCGTGAGTCCAGGGTGATTAATTGTCCTTCAATCAATAGCTGATTGTTCTCATGTCCAGGATCCAGTGCAATTGGGTCCAGAATGAGAAAATAACTTGGTTCATTTTAATCCTACCGCAAAGTTGCGGTGATCCGGTATCTCGCCATCATGGGTTGACACAGGGTGGAAAAAAAACCTGACCTAAACACGGTCATAAATAAAAGTAAAAACAAATTAGAATTCACATTTAAACAAGGTTAAAGTGTAACTAAAAAACTATATTCCATAAAGTATTTTTCAGGAATCTTTCACATTAACTTCAAATTAAAGATCGCGATCACAGATTCAAATTAAAGTTACAGATCAAGCAAAGGGTACAGATCAAATTAATGTGCACTTTTAAATTGTACCCAAGTTTAATTGAGAGTAGTGTCAATTAAACTTAATCAACTTTCTTATGTTTCAATAAACAATTGTTCTTTTTTTTCTTTTGTTGCGCAACTCAAAAAAAACTAACCAAGCCCAGAGTTCTATAGGCCGTCAACAAAAATCAATGAAAAGTAACTAAAACTATCCTAAAAGGACGAATTTACAAAAATCAAAGGGCATATTTAATATTTTGACAATATATAATATGTTCGGCCACAAAATTAACAATAAGGGAATGACGTTTTAATAAATAAAGTCATTTTTCAATCAATACCCGAGTTGAGTGGGCGTGTCACCACCGCATTTCTATTTCTTAAAAAAACACAAGGTACGTAAAAACAAACGACTCACCGTCGAGCGGTCGACAGAAAATACACAATGTAAACCTTCGGTTTGGTAATAAACCTCGATCCAGCCGTTTTCTTCCATACGTTTGGAAGACGCCGAGATGAGCAGCAACAACAGCAAATGGAGATCCGAGTTCACCTGTGACCCGGAACTTAAAGTGTGCCGTCACTTTGACCCGCCAAAATAAAATATGGATTAATTATTTTGTGCTGGTTACACAAATCAGTTTCTTTTAATAAAAAAAACTTTAGAAACTTTAACAGAAACTGCAGGTGTGTGTCTGTGTCTGGTGAATTTTTGGTTAAAACATATTTTTTTTTCATTCAGTGGGAAGAAAATCCAGAAAATTTCCTTAAGAGTAGCGATATTTTGTAATAAAATTACTCAAAGTTCAGTGCAGTAAAAGTACTCCTAAAAGTACATTTACTTGGGCAACTTTTTTTTAAATGTACTTTTAGGAGTGTTTTTGCTATCCTGTACTTTTTACTTTTACTTGAGTAATTTTATTATAACTCACAAGTAATTTTTCATCAAGATATAAAAGATTGTTTGAAGTCAGTAAATCCTTCATAGTAATGAAAAGCTGTGTTGTTACCTAGCAACCCAAGCCAAGCCCAACCCGTAACCTAGCAACCCAGTTCTAATTCCACTGGCTGATTATTTCACTTATAACAAGATATTTTTCCCCAAGAAATTATTTTACTTAATCAGTTTATTTTAATAAATAACTTTAGAAACTTTAACAGAAACTGCAGGTGTATGTCTGTTTCTGGTGAATCTTTGATTAAAACATGTTTCTTTTTCATTCAGTGGGTAGAAATTCCAGAAATTTTACTCAAATAAGAGTAAAAGTACTTCACAATAAAAGTACTCAAACTACAGCGCAGTAAAAATACTCCTAAAAAAATGTTACTCAACTAAATGTAAATAAGTAAATGTAACTAGTTTCTTCCTGACTCTAAATGCACAAAAATGTCAGAATTAGTGGTGGAAATGACAATATGATTTACGATGGTTTTATTCTTTAAAGAAATGAGCCATACAAATAAACGTGATTGATTGATTGAAACATCCGAACCTAATCAGTATTTTTTCCATTGTTCGATCTCAGGCTGAATTTGTTGGGACACTCTCTCCTGTAAATACAGGCGGCCATCTTAAATGTTTTCCTCTTGTCTTTTCCCTGCAGACTGATGGACGTTAAATTGTTTTGAAAAGTCTTTACAGAGTTTGACCAGATTGATTGGCAGCAACAGTTCCTTCTCCAAAGCCATCGCCGACGTCCGTTATCATTAAATCATTGCAGTTCTTATAAAGTGTTTTCTCCAGGCACTGAGAGTTTCTGCTTTCACTTCAATCTGTGGGACATTAATTCAGTTATCTAGAGATAAACGCTGCATGTTTCTGTCACATGTAACCAAGTGAGTAAGCGTGTTTGTGCCGTCAACAACCAGCTTCAAATTTATCCCAGATGTTGAAATTGAAGACAAACAACAATTTGAATGAATGAAAAGTCAATAAGAGTCGTTCCAGCTGCTGCCAAAGCAAACGGACCGTCTGTGGGAAATAAGACTCTGGATATGTTTGATGCCGTATGGGAAAATATCCCGAGGCCGCTGATCGGATCTAACAAGCGGTGTCAGACGTGTGAGTCTGAGGTTCAGTGTAGCTGAACGGCAGCGATGCGTTTAGCTGGTCTATTTCTGAACTGTTTTTAACTCTAACTTCCTGTTGGGCTGCTGATGCCCGTCTGTCAGAGGCACATAGACTAACCAAAAACCAAACTCAAGTAAGAGTAGCACTACTGCAACATATTTCTATTCAAGTAAAAGGAAAAAGGTATTGATAACAAGTCTACTTGAGTACTGAGAAACTGGTCGAATTATCAATCATTTACTATTTAAAAATTGCATCTTCAGATGGGTAGGAGTAAGAGAAATTACAATTCATACAAGGAACAAACAATAAAGAAAGAAAATGTTTCACTTATGAAACCAACAAACTGCAGGTGTCTGGTGAATTTTTGGTTTCCATCCATCCATCCATCCATCCATCCATCCATCTTATCCGGTCGGGTCTCGGGGCAGCAGCTTAAGTAGTGAGGCCCAGACTTCCCTCTCCAGCCTCTTCCAGCTCCTCCAGGAACCCCAAGGCGTCCCCAGTAGAGAGACATCGTCCCTCCAGGTGTCCTGGTCTCCCCCTCCTCCCCCTGAACTCCTCACCATGGAGGCTCCATCAGAGACATCGTCCCTCCAGGTGTCCTGGTCTCCCCTCCTCCCAGTGGGACCTGAACTCCTCACCATGGAGGCTCCATCAGAGACATCGTCCCTCCAGGTGTCCTGGTCTCCCCTCCTCCCCCTGAACTCCTCACCATGGAGGCTCCATCAGAGACATCGTCCCTCCAGGTGTCCTGGTCTCCCCTCCTCCCGGTGGGACCTGAACTCCTCACCATGGAGGCTCCATCAGAGACATCGTCCCTCCAGGTGTCCTGGTCTCCCCTCCTCCCGGTGGGACCTGAACTCCTCACCATGGAGGCTCCATCAGAGACATCGTCCCTCCAGGTGTCCTGGTCTCCCCTCCTCCCCCTGAACTCCTCACCATGGAGGCTCCATCCTGACCAGATGTCTCAACTGGCTCCTCTGGACGTGGAGGAGCAGCAGCTCGACTCTGAATCCCTCCCTGATGACGGAGCTTCTCTCTCTAAGGGTCCGGCCTCCCTAAGGAGGAAGGAAACCCATTTCAGCCACTTGTATCCGTGATCGAACGCCTTCTCCAAGTCCACAAAACACATGTAGACTGGTTGGGCGAACTCCCAGAACCGTCCAGGACCTGCTGAGGGTGTAGAGCTGGTCCAGTGTTCCACGACCAGGACGAAAACCACACTGCTCTTCCTGAATCCGAGGCTCGACTATCCGACGGACCCTCCTCTCCAGGACCCCCGAATAGACCATACCAGGGAAATTGAGAGTGTGACCCCTCTGTAATTGGAGCTCACCCTCCGGTCCCCCTTTTTAAACAGGGGACCACGACCGGGTCTGACAATCCAGAGGAACTGCAGAGGAACTGCCCACGATGTCCATGCGATATTGCAGAGTCGCGTGAGCCAACACCACCTGAGTAAAGTCGCCCCCCCACCTTCTTCAAATCAGACAAAATTGGTGTCAAACGTTTGTGCTACGTTTGTGCAGCAAAATTTTTTGTTTGTGCCACTGTCATTTTAAAGATATAAAGAAATGTTTCTAGAGGTCATCCAAGGTCAACCAACCCCCCCCCCCCCCCCCCCCCCCCCCACCTTCTTCAAATCAGACAAAATGGGTTTCAATCAACTCGGCTATGTTTGTGCTGGTTTGTGCAGCAAACATTTTTGTTTGTGCTGATTTGGCTTTGAAGATATTAAGGAAAGTGTAAAGGTCAAAAGGTCAACCAGCCCCCCCACTTTTATGAAATCCAATTTTCTTTATATCTTTAAAATGATAGCGGCACAAATGAAAATTTTTGCTGCACAAACCAGCACAAATGTAGCACAAACGTTTGACACCAATTTTGTCTGATTTAAAGAAGGTGGGGGCTAATATCAATATCACTATATATATATCGATATTTTCTTTCCTAGAAAAAAATCGATATTCATCTGCAAGTATCGTAACATCCAACTGTCACCTTGTTCACTCATTGCTGCTTCACCAGGTCATCAGGCTTAGAGTGATTCCTTCAGATGTTCAGGTTAAAAAGGTATCAAACTATTCAGAGCAGGAACTTGGTTCACTTTATTTACTTTACTAATGCATGAAGCTACAGTTTGGACTGTTTCAACTAAAAGAAACATGTTTTCTCTCCACTTCTTTGATTCATTTTGTCCAGCTGTCCACTTTAAGTCTGTGTCCAACCAGAGCCAGGTATTGTGTAGTTGGAGCTTTTAATCAGTTTTCAGTTAAATTAATTCAGTCCAACTTTATAACAGTCACTAAATGTCACCAAAATCACTCTGTCCCTCTAAAATCTTTCAGAAAATCTCTGAAGTGCATAGAATAGTATTGTTTGCTGAATATCGCAATATATATTGTATCATGGGCAGAATATCGTGTATCGTATTGTGAGATTATTATACCACTACAGCCCTAGAAGGTGGGGGGAGGGGGGGAGCAACTTCACTCAGGTGTCAACACAACCCTACAACATCCAGAGCCGTAAGGAAGTCCAGGCGGATCTCATCCAGCCCCGGGCCCTGAGGCCACCGAGGAGCTTTTTGACCACCTCGGTGACTTCGTCCCCAGAGATTGGAGAGCCCAACCCAGAGTCCACAGGCTCAGCTTCCTCAACACAAGGCATGTTGGTGGGATTGAGGAGGTATTAGAAGTATTCCGCCCACCGACCCACAACATCCCGAGTCGAGGTCAGCAGCCACCATCGCCACTATAAACTAGGGCTGTAGTGATACAATAATCTCACGATACGATACAATACGATACACAATATTCTACCCACAATATGATATGTATCGTGATATTCAGCTAACAAAACAATTCAATATACTTTTGTGATTTTCTGAAAGATTTCAGAGGGACAGAGTGATTTTGGTGACATTTTGTGACTGTTATAAAATTGGATTGAATTAATTTAACTGAAAACTGATTAAAAGCACCAACTACACAATACCTGGTTCTGGTTGGACACAGACTTAAAGTGGACAGCTGGACAAAATGAATCAAAGAAGTGGAGAGAAAACATGTTTCTTTTAGTTGAAACAGTCCAAACTGTAGCTGACATGCATTAGTAAAGTAAATAAAGTGAACCAAGTTCCTGCTCTGAATAGTTTGATACCTTTTTAACCTGAACATCTGAAGGAATCACTCTAAGCCTGATGACCTGGTGAAGCCAGCAGTGAGTGAACAAGGTGACAGTTGGATGTTACGATACTTGCAGATGAATATCGATTTTTTTTCTAGGAGAGAAAATATCGATATATATTGTGATATCGATATTATTATACATCCCCACTATAAACAGTGTTGGTGCTGCACTGTTTCCCCCTCCTGAGGCGCCGGACGGCGGACCAGAATCCCCTCAAAGCCGTATGGACGTCCTTCTCCATGGACTCTCCAAACTCCTCCCAGTTTTAGCCTCAGCAACCATCATGGGTCAAAAATCAAGACGTTTTACTGAAGTAAGAGTAGAGATACTTCATAATAACATTACTCGGTGCAGTGTAGTAAAAATATTCCTAAGAAGTACATTAACTTGAGTAACATTTTTGAAAAAATGTACTTTTAGGAGTATTTTTATTACTCTGTACGTTGAGTAATTTTATTATTCCTCACAAGTAACTTTTCAGCAAGACGCTGGAGTTTGTTTTAAGACAATAATTCATGAAAAAGTAGAAATTACCCTGGCACCGTTACCTAGCAACGCCAGCCAAGACAACCCGTAACCTAGCAACCGAGTTCCAGTTCCAGAGGAACTCAGCCTTTCACTTGTAACAGGAAAATGCTTCCCAAGGAGTTATTTACCTAAAACAAGCTCCTATACCTTCCTGGAAAATTACTTGTGAGTTAATTTTCTCTTATTTCGAGTGAACTAAGCTCCCTGCAGTAGAAACTGGACCCGAATTACTTGGTAATATTTAGTGTTTTTGCGGTGTTTTGCCCGTTTCGTGCTCACCTGCATGTACGCGGCCCACAGAGCCATGCAGTTGGTCGGCAGCCCCAGAACGATGACTATGATGTAGAGAGTGGGCTGGAAGAACTGGTCCACCTTGCTGTCCACATTACAGAAGGTGATGTTGCACATTGTCCTGTGTGGAGCTCTGTTCGCTGAGCTCATTTGGGTTCAGCTCTGTGTTTTTCACCCGGTTCCAGCTCCGGCGGCCCCACAGCGGCATGCCGACTCCGATCTCCCGCCCGGCTCCCAAACTGCAGCTAAACCAGGGGAAGCGGAAGTGAGCGGAGGCAATCACGACTCCTCCGGTGTGAAAGGCCTGCCATGATCCTCGCCCAGGACTCGGAATAAGAGCAGAGAAGAAGAAAGATGAACGCTGCCTCATCGACACGGAGCCAGGCGTCCTTTGCAGGGACCAGACCTCATCAATCTTTTAGATACGAGAGGGTTTGCCAGGTTCTGCTGTAACGTCGGTGTGTGTTTGGTCCCGACGACACATGAAACTCCAGAGGGAGGGTCGCTGTCAAAAGACGGGGATGATTTTACAGACCATCAGCACTCTGACCCCGACACGCCATCGGCTCACCCGGGAACGAACCTGCAACAGAGACGAGGCAGAGTTACTCCACACACCAAACGTCTGCCTTAAAGTGACAGAAACACCAGACGAACTGATAGATGATGAGTTTAATGTCTTGAATTTCTGCATGAAACAGTTTAGTTTCATTATTTGTAAAAACTTTTCCAAGAAAAGAGAAAAAGATCAATAATTTGATCTACAACCAACAAGGTATTACTGATGAACCGATGCAAAGGTTTGAGCCGATATCGATATTAATATTTCTGTTATGGCTGATAACTAATTTCACTTAGTTACCTTTGGAAAAAACCAGAACTAGATGAAAATAAATATCAGTTGTTCATAAATTATCTGACCGATATGTTAAAAAAAATAACTAATTTCAGCCGATATATTGTGGATTTGTATAATTAATTAAAGACTATTTTAGACCTGTCAAAATACGCATTATATCAATCAATCACATTGACAAAGTTAAGTCAATCATTTCCATTTTCATGATTTATCATTTCTCTCTTTTCAACCAACAACCAGATTATAAACGTCTTCAGTTTGTCGTTTTGGTCTCGACCAGCATTTTGCTACCAGTGGCTCCATAATTCATTTTATTTGTTTTGTTTATGATGGATATTTAAAATGTCTTCCAGTGCTAAATGTTCATTCATCATTAATTGATCTGAGAATGTGTTCATGCACTATTATGCCTCAGTTACTATTATGTTACTTGGAAATAGTTTTAACACAACAATATTATCATTTATTCCAATAACTTCTGGAACAATTTATAATCCAGCAAAATGTATTATTGTGACAGGCCTACACTGTAAATATGCTGATTTTTTTTGTCTAGTTTCTAGTATAAATGTCTTCGTACATTTGAAATAAGACATATTTAGTTTTTTTAAGTCTGTAATTTCTTAATATTGATTAAAAAAATCCTATTACCCCATGATATAAGTGAAAAATAATCAATTTTAACCAATTACTGACTTGAAACAAGCGCTTATATTTGGCTGAAAAGTTACTTCTAAGTTACTTTGTCTTATTTACTATGATATTTGCACTGGAAACTAGATAACTAGATAACTAGATGTGTTTTTTTCAGTGTAAAAAGACATTCTTTTTGAGTTTTGGGCTCATTTCTTGTTGCATGAGCTTGGATAGCTGAAGACCTTGATGATTAGGCCGTTATGTAACTGAATGTATGGAGGGAAGAGGAGAGAGAGGAAGAGCGAGTAAAGATCGGTTTCTGTTTCTCCTCTGAGTCTCCATCATTCACCTTGAACCCAGCAGCTGTTTGTACTGAATTACTCCCATGATGCCGCGCTCTCTGGTGAAGGATAAGCTATGCAGGTGGACAAACGGGGAAAAAGGTGAAATTTGTCTCTGCAGCTTCTGGATCTGCAGGACGGATTCACCAATCAGAGCCAAGATGGACAATCTGGATGTAAAAGAGCCGTTTACATCCAGATTCATTGTTTTCATTAAACAAATGACAAAGAAAACGGTTCCATTTAGTCTTTTTAACATTCATCACAGGTGAGTTGAGCATCCAAACAATTTACTCAACTAAGAGAAGAACCACTTCAACATATTTTTACTCAAGTACAGAGTGACAGATTAAACTATCAATCCTTAACATTAAAAATTACATCATCAGACGGAGCAAAATATAAAGTTAAGTGGAAATTTTGGCATTTTAAGAATCAAAATTACAATAATTCTAAGTAACAAAAAAATAAATAATGAAAATTGTTTCCAAATCAGTTTCTATCAATAAACAACTTTAACTGAAACTGCAGGTGTGTTTTTCTGTGTCTGGTGAATTTTTGATTAAAACATGTTGGATTTTCATTCAGTGGGAAGAAAATCCAGACATTTTACTCAAGTAAGAGTAGAAATACTTCATAGTAATACTCCTAACGTACATTTTTACCTAGAAAAATACTCAAGTAAATGTCACTGAGCAAATGTCACTAGTTATAACTCCAATCTGCCACTGGAACTGGAACTTTATTTTCAATTTTAAGGATTTGTTTCCTTAAAACACACTGTAAAAAGACCCCTTTCAAAAACAAGGGAAAAAAAGTACAAAAATAGGGTATAATTTTCTCAAAAAATAAGAAAGATTATCTGCCAACAGAACAAGAAAATTTATCTTATCAACATTTTCTAAGACAAGAAAAAATATCTAACCAAGATGAATCTACAAATATCTTGAAATTGGTGTATTTTTACTTAAAACAAGCCAATTTTACTTATACGAGTAAGAGATATTGTCTTATTTTAAGAAAAAGAATCTCAAGTAAAGAAAATGTTACTTGACATTGAATTTTTTGAAGGCAAAAATCCAAAAATTGATCCTGTCAATAATAATAATAATAAATAAGACAAAATTTCTAAAAATTGTTCAGCAGAATTTCTAGAAATGTCTTATTTCAAGTGTACAAAGACATTGGAAGTAGAAAATAAACCAGAGATACTTGGTAATATTTTGTATTTTTGTCCTGTTCTCTTTAATCTGTTAACGGTTTTATATTTTCTTTTCTCCTTTTAAATATGAAGCAACACTCCTTTCATAATGGCTTCATAAAATGTTATTTGTAGTGAATCCAACACTGGGGGGGGGGGGGGGGGGGGGGAAGCCATTTATGTTTGATTATTATTATTTTTAGCGGTTTGTATTTTGGGTTCAGTCTGGACCAGAGTGTTTCCTGCTAAGTGGCTGCAGTGTTGGGTAAATATCCATGCAGCAGCAGTTTCCAACGAAGTGCTCCGACTCGCTGAGTCAGCGTTTATTCCCTGGGTGTAAGTCCAGGCTGAGCCACCAAAACAGGGAGGAGAGGAAAACGGCTTGAGAGGACAGAAAAAGACGTTTGGTGGTGTGAAAGGCAGAACCGGGACACCAAAACAGATCGGCTACGTTAGGGTCCAACAGGGACCTTGACGTCAAACCGCTTTGTTGAGGAAACAACCAGTTTGATAAGAGGAGTGTTTTAGTAAGCAAGGAAAAAAATCTGTGTGTGTTTTAAATGTTTAAAATGAAGCCAAATTAATATTATTGTTTTTTGATGCTGTGGAAACAGAAAAATTCTATTTTTAGCTCATGATTTTCTTTTGGTCAACACTAAAGATCAACAGCTGCGTGAAAAAAATGAGATATCTGTCAGACATTTTGATTAATAAAATATTAAATCCTCACTAACTTGTTGTTTATTCTTATCTTAAAGACTTTTGAATAAAAAAACGCTTGATCTATTTAAGCTGAGCATGAAAGTGAACCATTAAAAGTTCTGGATGACTTTGGATTGAAAACGTTCAAAAAGGAAGAAAACATTCAGAACATAAATAAACTCTGCTCTCATGACTCCATGTTGTTTCAGTTTAATATTGTTTAATCTTGACCAAATATTCACATAATATATATATATATATATATATATATATATATATATATATTATATATATATATAAATATATATATTATGTGATATTATATATATATATATAATATATATATATATATATATATTATATTATATATATTAGAGGTGTGCAGATCGATCGGTCACCGATCATAATCGTCCGATTTCCGTGAAATCGGTGATGATCGGGATCGGCCGATCATTGGCTCTTGAACAGATATCGATCACCTGAATCTCTTTTCCCAGCCTGTCTGTCCAGCTGGTCTCGTCTTTCCTTCACTGCAAACGCAGCAACAAATGCTAAGCGATGTGTAACTATAACGCACTGAGTGAATGAGGACGTTTGAGTGTTGCGGCGGAAAATAGAAGCAGGTCAAAATGCATCAACACAACGAAGCTAATAGACATAAAAACAATGACGGAGTTTGGCTACATCGAGGCTCAATGCAGTAAAAAGACCTGGAGGATCAGACAGCAGGTAAAGCAGCGCAGCTACAAACACTCACCGGATTAGCATGACGGTCAGAAAGATAAACTAATAACCTGGAAAATGATTTAAGTCTTGGAGCTGCGATGTAAGACGCTGGTTCTGCTGTTGAACCGCTGCTCCGCTACAGGTAGTAATATTTAATATTTACTAATATTTGACACGGAGCCGCTTCTGCTCCACCTGGTAGCGACTCTCACATCGAACCTGTTTAAAACTTTCTCTGTCCTAACATGAGACAGATAATCTCTAAAAAATAATCGATCTCCTCCCTGTTACTCCGCTCAGTCAGAAACAGCCAATCAGAACTAGCAGTAACCAGCTAGCCGCTATGCTAACAGGAAGTTTTCATTCAGTAACTCTGGATTGTTTATTGTAATGGATCCTGTTTTTGCCTTTGAATGTTAAGTTTTATACTTGAAGTTTTTGTCAATGTTGAGAGGTTTTATTTTGGCTCTTTGCATTATTTAGCCTCTTCACAACCTTCATATGTTATCAGTCTGTTAAAGATAGTATTATTGATAGCAGTTCAATTTGCACAATGCCTGTTTTGTTTGGTTTTCTTCTTGGAAAAGTTATTAAAAACATATTTTTGTCTAAATTAAGGTGAATTCATGGTTCCTTTTTCTACATAATGTAATGGTAGTGTTTATGATAAAAAATAAATAAATAATAATTATGTGATCGGAATCGGCGATCGGCCCTCAGGGATGATTGGTATCGGTATCGGGAAAAAAAAACCTGATCGGCACATCCCTAATATATATATATATATATATATATATATATATATATATATATATATATATATACTCGGCTATGTTTGTCCAGGTTTCTGCAGCAAACATTTTCATTTGTGCTGCTTTAGCTTTGAAGATATTAATGAAAGTGTAAAGGTCATAAGGTCAACCAGCCCCCCAAACTTTTATGAAATCCAACTTTCTTTATATCTTTAAAATGGCAGCGGCACAAACAAAATATTTTGCTGCACAAACCAGCACAAACATTTGACACCAATTGTGTCTGGTTTGAAGAAGGTGGGTGGGTGGGGGGGGGGGGGGGGGGCGACTTCACTCAGGTGCTCTCAGCTCGTTCCTAACAGTTTAACAGTTTAAACAGTTTAAAGACTCAGTTACAGTTTTTGCAGCTTTAGCCGCTCACAAGCAGCTAAGCTAGCTTCCTCGTTGGTTGCCTAGCAACAACCTGTTGAGCTTCATGTCTTGCCAAAGGGCGTCAGAACTGCATGAAGTGGCACAAAGAGTGACGAAGAGCAGCTGAGAGCAGACGAAGTGATCCTGACCTGATCAGGAACAGAGGCAACCCGCCGATTAGCCACAGCTTGGCTTGTTTTCCTCTTCCACGTGTTTATGACTTTCTGTTGTTTTCGGGCTTTTCTTTTAATCTGCCAGGTCAGATCACAAGTCAAAACAAGATAATAATAGACCTGCTGGAGCTCTGCTGATTGCAGTAATCACCGCCTGCCGCTTTTGGAAACAACTGATACATCTAACCTTTTTACTGTAGTGAGACAGACGGCCAACATGGGCAAATATACCATATAATAACCGTGATGACGCTCAGCCTTAATATCCAGCTAACAAGCCTGTTTTTACAGCGCCTGGTGGGGGAAAACGCTCTACCGGTTCTTAGAAAGGACAACAGCAAATTTCTGTGTGACTTAAAGCAGCTGGATTAGTGTAGCTACTATGCAGTAAAAATGCCGGTGTTGAATTAACACCCAAAAGTGTCTATATGTGTCCAAGTCAGCTGGTGCTAAATTAACACTTTTGAAAGTGTTAAAAGATTGACACTCATATTTTTGTTAAATTAACATTGGTCTATATACTGAAATGGGTTTAAGAAAAGTTAAACTTTCCATTCCTGTGTCTTGTTTTGAATATTTTTTACTGGATTTGATTGATATTGACACCTTGTGGGTCAATTATTTACTTTTTTAACACCACATTATGTTTTGTGATCAACACTACACTGGTGTTACTTTTAATATATTTTAACACTAACATCGTTGTAAATGTTAATGTGACTCTGTAGTGTTGAATTTGACACCAGCTGACTTGGACACATATAGACACTTTGGGGTGTTAATTCAACACTGGCATTTTTACTGTGTAGTGTTGATGTTATAAGGTCAAAGGTGAAGATGTGGAAGCAGTGTAAAACCACAAAACAATGAAAGAAAATCTTTTGCTCCACTTGTTATAGACATGTATAAAAGTTTTTTTGGGATCAATTTATTTGAAAATAAAAGACAAAATAAAAGGAGAAAAGCGAGTGAAAGGTTTAAAAGGACAGAAGAAAAAACAGAGTAGAGAAGAAAAGAGAAAAAAACTTTAGTGTTATTGTTGTTGCTGCTCTTTAACTAGATAATTAATATGACACAATAACTATAATAAGTTATCTTCCATGTCAACAAACCTGTAATTGTTTATTTTTCCCTGTAAACTAACACACAATCTGTTTCTGCTGGGTTTTGTCTGCTTGGTTCAGCGATGTGGACATCATGATTTTTACCAAACGTCACAGAAGAATGACTGAAACAAGGTGTTGGCTTTAAAGTGAAAATCTAAACCTTTTTTACTAGATTTAACAGACAAACTCTAAGGAAACTCTTTAAAATGTTTCCTGGTCCAGAAGATGTAACAGTTTAACAGTCAAACAGGAAAAGTTCTGGCTTTTAAAACAACAGAGAAAAAAATGCAGCACTGCAATAAGTACATTAATTATTCCTCATCTGAAAATGGAGCCAATGGAGGAACTTGACTTTGTTTGCTTTGACCTTCTGTAGTTTTGATCGCTGTTCTGTGAGAACAGAAACGCCTCAGGCTGCGAAGGGAGACGACAAACACAAGAGGAGAACAATACGGAAACCTGAGGGTCGGCTAACAGGTCCGGGGAAAACAGCGGACGTTTCAGTTCCTCTGATCAGTAAAAGCTCCCAAAGCTTTTAGATGACAAACAAAAAGGTTTTTAAAGATAAAAAAAAACAGCAAATGGATTTCTGGAGGTTACATTTTCAAGAAACAAGAAGAAAAACCCAGCAAAGACCATCCATCTTCTTTACACCCTTGTCCCTTAGTGGGTCAGGAGCTGCTGGTGTCTATGTCCAGCTGACGTTCTGGGCGAGAGGCGGAGTCACCTGGACGGGTCACCAGTCTGTCGCAGGGGCAACACAGAGACACACAGGACAATCAACCACGCACACTCACACCTAGGGCCAATTTGGAGAGGCCAATTAATCTGACAGTCGTGTTTTTGGACTGTGGGAGGAAACCAGAGTACCTGGAGAAAACCCACCATGCACAGGGAGAACATGGAGGCTCCATGCAGAAGGACCGGAAATCGAATCCAGAGAGAGCTGTTGCCTTGCAGCTGTTGCCTTGCAGCTGTTGCCTTGCAGCTGTTGCCTTGCTGCTGTTGCCTTGCAGCTGTTGCCTTGCAGCTGTTGCCTTGCAGCTGTTGCCTTGCAGCTGTTGCCTTGCTGCTGTTGCCTTGCTGCTGTTGCCTTGTAGCTGTTGCCTTGCAGCTGTTGCCTTGCAGCTGTTGCCTTGCAGCTGTTGCCTTGCAGCCTTGCTGCTGTTGCCTTGCAGCTGTTGCCTTGCTGCTGTTGCCTTGCAGCTGTTGCCTTGCAGCTGTTGCCTTGCAGCTGTTGCCTTGCAGCTGTTGCCTTGCAGCCTTGCTGCTGTTGCCTTGCAGCTGTTGCCTTGCTGCTGTTGCCTTGCAGCTGTTGCCTTGCAGCTGTTGCCTTGCTGCTGTTGCCTTGCAGCTGTTGCCTTGCAGCTGTTGCCTTGCAGCTGTTGCCTTGCAGCTGTTGCCTTGCTGCTGTTGCCTTGCAGCTGTTGCCTTGCAGCTGTTGCCTTGCTGCTGTTGCCTTGCAGCTGTTGCCTTGCAGCTGTTGCCTTGCAGCTGTTGCCTTGCTGCTGTTGCCTTGCTGCTGTTGCCTTGCAGCTGTTGCCTTGCAGCTGTTGCCTTGCAGCTGTTGCCTTGCAGCTGTTGCCTTGCAGCTGTTGCCTTGCTGCTGTTGCCTTGCAGCTGTTGCCTTGCAGCTGTTGCCTTGCAGCTGTTGCCTTGCAGCTGTTGCCTTGCAGCTGTTGCCTTGCAGCTGTTGCCTTGCTGCTGTTGCCTTGCAGCTGTTGCCTTGCAGCTGTTGCCTTGCAGCTGTTGCCTTGCAGCTGTTGCCTTGCTGCTGTTGCCTTGCAGCTGTTGCTTGCAGCTGTTGCCTTGCAGCTGTTGCCTTGCTGCTGTTGCCTTGGCAGCTGTTGCCTTGCAGCTGTTGCCTTGCAGCTGTTGCCTTGCAGCTGTTGCCTTGCAGCTGTTGCCTTGCAGCTGTTGCCTTGCAGCTGTTGCCTTGCAGCTGTTGCCTTGCAGCTGTTGCCTTGCTGCTGTTGCCTTGTAGCTGTTGCCTTGCAGCTGTTGCCTTGCAGCTGTTGCCTTGCTGCTGTTGCCTTGCTGCTGTTGCCTTGTAGCTGTTGCCTTGCAGCTGTTGCCTTGCAGCTGTTGCCTTGCAGCTGTTGCCTTGCAGCCTTGCTGCTGTTGCCTTGCAGCTGTTGCCTTGCTGCTGTTGCCTTGCAGCTGTTGCCTTGCAGCTGTTGCCTTGCAGCTGTTGCCTTGCAGCTTTGCTGCTGTTGCCTTGCAGCTGTTGCCTTGCTGCTGTTGCCTTGCAGCTGTTGCCTTGCAGCTGTTGCCTTGCAGCTGTTGCCTTGCAGCTGTTGCCTTGCTGCTGTTGCCTTGCAGCTGTTGCCTTGCTGCTGTTGCCTTGCAGCTGTTGCCTTGCAGCTGTTGCCTTGCAGCTGTTGCCTTGCAGCTGTTGCCTTGCAGCTGTTGCCTTGCAGCTGTTGCCTTGCAGCTGTTGCCTTGCTGCTGTTGCCTTGCAGCTGTTGCCTTGCAGCTGTTGCCTTGCAGCTGTTGCCTTGCTGCTGTTGCCTTGCAGCTGTTGCCTTGCAGCTGTTGCCTTGCAGCTGTTGCCTTCTTGCTGCAAGGCAACAGCTCTACCAACTGCACCACCATGCAGCTCCGCCCCCCCAGCAAAGGCCAGAGAGATGAATTACTGAAAGAAACACGTTTGAAACGATGTGCCGTCATAGTGAATGGCGGCCATTATCCCATGGCGCACCAGGGTCAAAAAAGAGAAAATTTTCATCCCAGAAATTAAGAATTAATTTGAGAAATTATCTAGAAAAACTCAGAAATTTCAGAGTTTGAAAAGTTGAAATTTTCCCAGAAAATACTAAAAATAAAAAAGATTAATCTCAGAAGTTTTCTAGAAAAAAAAAAGAGAAATTTTCAGCGTTTAAAAAGTTTCCAATTTTCAAATTCAGAAATTTCCAAGTTTTTCAAAATATTTCTGACATTGGCTTCTGGATTCTTTGGCAGAAACCTACTCCTCTATTTTCTATCAGCAATAACGAATATGTTGCACATAGCTCTTTTGTAAAAATGCTAAAATATTTTAGCTTAATCTCAGAAATTTTCTAGAAAATACTTGGAAATTTCTGAGTTTTAAAAGTAAGCAAATTTTGAACTTTGAAATTCAAAAATGTGCTTTTTTATCAAGACAATTTCTTAGATTGAGCTCAAAATGTCTTGCAAATCTTCAACTTGAGGAGTAAGATATTTTCTTATTTTTCTAAAAAATTTCTTAGATTGGGCTTAAAATTTCTGTGTTTTTCTGTTGGAAATGTTCTCCTGTTTTTCCATCTGTAGTGGCTCCACTGCACCGTCGTTCGCAGCTCTTCTGCAAAACGTCAAATTCAATTCCCCAAAAGCGCCGCATGCATAAACGTTCCCAAACATGATGGACTTTGTTGTAACATAAAGTCCTGTTTGCTAATCCTGAGATAGTGACCTAAAGTCTAACACTGTGAGTGTGTGTGTACACACACACACACACACACACACACACACACACACACACAGTCTGGGGTCATTTCCCTGCTCTTAATTGGCTAAACACATAAAACCAACAAAGCCAAGCAATCTGGCACGGAGCGCACGCTGGTGGAAGACATTGTTTATATCGTTGGACAATTACAGTTGAGTGGACGCTGCCGTCTCCAGGGACTTTAGAGGAATAATTACTAAACATCAGCACAGCTGTTCTCCCAATCAAAAACATGTCATCTCAGTTGCAGACCGGTTCGGATTATTCTGCTTTTTCTTCGCACTTTGCATCCTCCGAGAAATGATGGCGGCGGTTTCAGGGCGATTATTTTGGCACGTCTTGTCAAACGTCTCCGGTTCGCTTCGGATTCCCATGTCCAACACCTCACCCTCTGAACTTTCATGAGGCTGTTTTCATGTTTTTAATATTTTAATCTGATGAGATCTGGAGGAAACCACTTCCTGAAACGAAGGAATCGAAATAAGGTCATTGACTTTGACCTTGACATGTTCTGTACACCAGAGACCCAGACGCTGCAACGTTCCCACCGCTGCGTCTGTTTACGCTGAAACCGCCCACACTTCAGACGAGCTGAGGACACTTTCATTAAAAGTCATCTCAACCACATTAGTTTCATTTAGAAGATTAACAGCTAACGAAGCCTTGGTACGGAAAATTATAATTCAAATATAAAGTCAGAATCTCAGAATTCTGACTTTAATCTCAAAGATTAAAGTCAGACAGCAAATTTATTTTTTTTAGTGGCCCTAATCTTCTTCCGTACCTTGGAGATAAACGACATTCTGGGGAGAAAATGTTGGATTTGAAGCGTTTCAGTAAATGATCCCTGTGCGTTTGGACCGCTGGAAATAATTATCCGTCATGCAGAGTTCATGTCGCTCTGCACCATTCTCTGAAATTAACTTTGTATTTTCCTGGGTTTTTTTTTATTAAACATCAACAGAATGAAAACCCACCAAGTCCTTCAGGTTATTCAAAGAAGTTAAAAAAAATTACACTGAAGTAAGAAATACTTCAATATATTTTACTCGCGTAAAAGTAAAAAAAGTATTTGGTAGGAAGTCAACTCCAGTACCGAGTTACTGATCAAATTATCAACTGTTTAATATTTAACATCAGACAGCAAAATTTAAAGCCAAGTTGAAATTTTGGTATTTTAAGCACAAAAGTGACAATAATTCATATAAGTAACAAAAATAAAGAAGGACACTTTTTCCAAATCAGTTTCTTTCAATAAAGAACTGATGAAACTTTAACAGACGTTGCTGGTGTGAGTCTGATTCTGGTGAGTTTTTGATTGAAACTTGTTTGGGTAGAAAATCAAGAGTTTTACTCAAGTAAGAGATACTTCATAAAAATTACTCAAAGTATTTAAAAGGAGTAAGAGTATTCCTATAAGTATATTGTTTCCAGAAAGTTGCTGAAGTAAAAGTAGCTAGTTGCTACCCAACTCTGGCTCCATCCACTCAGACCATCGCTAGCTGCGTTTCCATCAAACGTAAATCTGTCCAAACTGAAAGTACTGAAATAAATTTGCATCCCAATTTTGAAGAAAACTCAAGTTTTTTGTTAAAAACTTTTGCGTTAGGATGAGGTGATTGCTCAGCCAATGGAAACCCGTCACATGACCAATAAATGGATGTTACTACTGGCAGAAACGACAAAGAAGACGACAGGATTTGCATGAGTAAGGAGATTTATTTTGAAAGTGTCAATGCAGCGCAGCTGCCGACTGTATTCTGGATTGTTGTGGCCAGAGCGGCCATGTGTTGGGCTCACAAACTGCACCATGTCTGGATTATCCACAGGTGTCCTGATTGGCAGCTCAACAAAAAGTGGTTTGGGTGAGAAAGAACAACTTCTCCCCGCAGATGTTAAACAGTCTCTTAGTGAAAAATCACACCGGAACAAATCCAAAACAAATGATTAGGATGCTTTATGGTTAAAGAAACGCAGCCTTGTCCTGTGGAAGAGGATTCCAACACTTTGTTAAAAAATTCAAGTCATCTCTTAGACTTTATCAACATGTTTTTCCTGGACCTGCTTCTGTGAACAGATCAGAATAGATTCCTGTTCATTACATTTTTTGCTCAAAATCATTCTCAGATAAAGAGATTTCTGCCTCTTCTCAGCTCCTTTCAGCTCCTGTCACTTTGAATCCAAATAAGCTGCTGCTGGCCTTTTCACGTTAAAGTGGCTGCAAACAGATGACCGATTTATACATCAGTACAGCTTTGAAAAGCAGCAGTGGAGCCTCCTGCACAACCAACAAGAATGCAGCAAGTGGTTTCTGGATGATAAGTCAACAAAACACTGGTCTTTACCAGCAGCGCATGAAACCAGCTGAACAAACCTGCTGGAACTCAGCTTGGGTTGCTAGGTAACAGACTGAGCTGTGGTTGCTAGGCAACGGGCAGCGCCTGCTGATTTATGATGTTACCTTCAGGTGGTTTTTGAAACGCCTTGTTTTCCAGACACCAAAAAATACAAACTTATTGCTAAAAACAAGCAGCAGGAAGTTTAAGTTTAAGTGTTCATGGACAGTAATCCAACGAATGGAGACAAATCTATTAGAATCCAAGAATCCAGCAGATTTTAGGATTCTCCACTCGCCTCGGCTGCTGAAGTTCAGTATGAAAGTACTGAACTCCTCCTTGTGTGTCAATGCCAGATGTGGCACAGGACCCGAAAACTGTACTAAAGTAACAGCAGCACTACTTCAACATATCTGCATGCAGCTAAAAGTAAAAAGTAACTGTCCAAGAGTAGAGATACTTCGTAATAAAATTACTGAAAGTACAGCGCAGTAAAAATACTCCTAAAAGTAAAATTGATCAAAACAGTTACTCAGGTAAATGTAACTTCCTGACTGCATTGTTTAAAAGAGAGAACAAAAACCCTCCTTATCCAAAAGTTGTACCTGAGTGAAGTCGCCCTCCAAACTTCTTCAAATCAGACAAAATTGGTGTCAAACGTTTGTGCTACGTTTGTGCAGCAAATATTTTCGTTTGTGCCGCTGTCATTTTAAAGATATAAAGAAATGTTTTCTAGAGGTCATCCAAGGTCAACCACCTTTTGGTGTCAATCAACTCGGCTACGTTTGTGCTGGTTTGTGCAGCATTTTTTTTGTTTGTGCTGCTTTAGCTTTGAAGATATTAATGACTGTGTAAAGGTCAAAGGGTCAACCAGCCCCCCAAACCTGTATGAAATCCAACTTTCTTTATATCTTTAAAATGATAGCGGCACAAACAAAAAATTTTGCTGCACAAACCAGCACAAACGTTTGACACCAAATTTGTCTAATTTGAAGAAGGTGGGGGGGGGGAGAGGCAACTTCACTCAGGTAAAAGTTGTGCATTAGTGGGGAAATTAGAAAAATGGGAAGTGATGACATTCAGTATAAAATCTTCAGTATTTCTGACATTTTAAGCATTAATTTTCACCACAATAAGCCAGACCTGACCAAAACATCTAGACTTCTTCTGGGCAACTCCATCATGCAAAGTCCACATTTTCCATGAAGCGTTTACCAAACAGGAGAATTAACCAGAACTAGTCTTAGATCCAGATCTTTTATTATTGTTTGGCTGTTTATCAGCTGAAACGCCTCAAAGAGAAACATAAAGAAAGTGGAAACAGATAACCCTGAAACAAAACGGAGGAAGAAAACAAAACAAGGAAAGCCGGCAGTTTGCTTTAGATAAAATCTGCTCCCGACAGCAGCTAACGAGGAAATACGAGTTCTGTTTGCACAAAGAAAACAGATTTTCACGCTCGGTGTTCAACAACTGCAGTGAATGTGAGTCAGAAAATGTCTCAGATTAGCATTTAAATCTATGAGAGAGCATCAGAACATTAAGACACTAAGCATGCATGAGTTTGGACTCCAGCGGCACTGAAGCGTTTGTTACCCAACACTTCAGATGCTTTCTGATTACTCCTTCATTATTCTAAGCAGAGTTCTGCAATCCTATGAGATTAAAGGAATATGGCTGAGAAAGCAGCTAAATAATCCAGAATCATGGGCAGCAACACGATGCAGTGAGTTCTGCTCGTTCTCGCTCTGCAGCCTCCAGATGGCTGAATGTAGCTGCAGGGCGTGTGGGACTCCAAACACCTCCAAAAAAATAACTTTATGCACTACTAAACCCAACCGTCTTCATGGTAAATAATAGCTTTGCTTTGTTTTCATATTCGTTTAAATCTCATTTGCAAATCTGAAGAGAGGTAGAGAGAGAGAGAGGCCATCTGGATGAGTTTCAGCTCAGAAACGGTTAATTGTTTTCTAAAATGTCCTGAAAAATGACACAAAAAAGAAACACAAAATGACAAACTTCCATATTATTCGTATATCTTTTTGGTCCTCTGAATAATAACAATAATGATAATACTGTAATAAACTGTTGTTGAAGGAAAGCCGTGCTTGCATTTTGCCTCAGACCACATTTTAGAAACAGCAAAGAAGTGAAATAAGTTTCTGTGGTCAGATTTTCACTTCCACACTGCAAAAACACAAAATCTTACCAGGAATTTTTCAGCCAGTTATTTAGCTCAATGATAGTGATTTAAAAAGCTCTAATTCTCCTGCCAGATTTTTTGAACTAAAAACAAAAAGTTTTTCCCATGTTAAAAGTGAAATAGTCTCCCAGTGGAGCTTGAACTGGGTTCGGTTCGGTTGCAGTTCGGCTATTTAAAACAAAAAGTGATGATCAATGTCGACTGATGTGAAACGCTTGCATTGTGGCATGTTTTTCGTCCCTACCGTCCAGGACAGAAACAAGTTTCTCCGTCACTGAATGTCAGCGGATAAAGAAAACAAAAGAGGAATATTAGATTTCAGCTTCATGTTTCCTGAACCCGTCGGTCTGTTTGCTCTCCTCTCCTCGCAGATGAAACGATACTTTCCTGCGATAAATGGGACGGATCGCGGTTTTCTGCTGCGTCACCCGGAGCCGGTCCAGCAGCACATAGGGGCTCATGTTACCGGGCGGATACCGGCGGTACCGGGCGGATACCGGGCGGATACGGCGGATACCGGGCGGCTGAAGCGTTGCGATACAACCTGCTGTTTGGCTTCATCCTAATTATCATGATGTCGTTTTTAGAGCCCGAGGCTGGAAGCAGCTATTTGACATCAGGAAACAACTGTTTTCCAGTAAAAACCGAACCGCAGCGTTAACTCTGTCATACACTGTAAAAACACAACATGAGGCGGCGTCATTTATAGCTGGTTTATGGAAGAAAAACATTCTGGACATTCAGTTTAAAAACTTCAGTTCTTCTAAGAAATTATTAACCTGTTTAATAAAAAGATAAACAACCTTAGAGTAATAATAATAATAATAATAATAATAATAATAATAATAATAATAACACAATAATACAAGTTTTCCAAATCAGTTTCTCTCAATAAAGAAAAAAAAAACTTATGAAACTTTAACAGAAACTGCAGGTCTGAGTCTGTGTCTGGTGAATTTCTGGTTGTATTTCATTCGGTGGGATAGAAAATCCAGAAATGTTAGTAAAAGTAAAATCTCTCTAAAATTAGTCAAAATACTCCTACAGAGTAAAAATGCCAGTGTTGAATTAACACCCAAAAGTGTCTATATGTGTCCAAGTCAGCTGGTGTTAAATTCAACACTACAGAGTCACATTAACATTTACAATGGTGTTAGTGTTAAAATATATTAAAAGTAACACCAGTGTAGTGTTGATCACAAAATATAATGTGGTGTAATTTACCCCTTGTGGGGTAAATAATTGACCCCACAAAGTGCCAATATCAATCAAATCCAGTGTAAAATATTCAAAACAAGACACAGAAATGGACAGTTTAACTTTTCTTAAACCCATTTATTTCAGTATTATAGACCAAAGTCAATTTAACAAAAAAAATGGGTGTCAACCTTTTAACATTTTCAAAAGTGTTACTTTAACACCAGCTGACTTGGACACATATAGACACTTTGGGGTGTTAATTCAACACCGGCATTTTGTTGTAAAAATGTAATTCCAAAAAAAATAATAAAGCACTTTAACTTTCAAAGCCAGCCTTTACTTTTACTTTGACTTTTGTCCCCTTTAACTACATTCTTCCTTTGTCCGCCGCTGAAGTCAGACTCAGAGAGCTGATATGTATCTGTTTCTGCTCCGTGTTTCTCTCGTCGTCTTGCTCAGATCCTGCGCCGGAGGAACCGCCGCCGCCTGCAGGGTCACCGAGCGGCCGCGTCCCTCCAGGTGAGTCACCGCAGATGGGATTACAGCAGAGATGAGAGGGTTTATCTGGACGAGCCAGACTGTATTATTAGAAACTCCCAGTCTGCTGCAAGCTAATCACTTTCTGTTAAGTCCGTGTCAGGAAACGCAGCGGCGCGGCGGTGCGGTGCGGCGCGGTGCGGTGCGCGGCGCGGCGCGGCGCGGCGGATTCAGCCTGCAGTCTGCAGATCGAGTCTCCAACCCGCATGTGAGCATCATGATGATCTGTGAGGTTTTGTTCTGTCCGTTACGTCGTTTGCACTGTGAGCTGAACGTCTCCATCAGTTTAGGCTATTTTTTTTTTTTAAAAAAAAGAACGGAGCTGGTTTTATTCATGCACTGTAAAAAGAAACTACTTCAACCAACTTAATTTATTAAGTTTAACTCAATGTATTACGATCATCTAACTCAATTCATTAAGTTCATCCAGCTTGATTTAGTAAGTTTCTTTTTAACTGGATTTATTAACTGTTTAAAATGACCAATTTAAGTCAGTCTTACTCAAATCATTTTGACTTCAAGTAAAGAAGGAAACTAATAAATAATATCTTGTATCAGGCTTTTTTAGGGTCAGCAGGCCGTAATTAGTCAGGAAACGACCTGAAAGTGTCCCGCATGCGCAGTAGAGGGCGCTATAGCGTCAGCGTTCTCAGTGATCTGCCAACCGCCATAGAAGAAGAAGAAGAGCTCAGTGTTTGTAAACATGGAGGCTAACGGTGGAGCTTAGCTTACATGTTTGAAGTTGTTGTCCAACCGGAGCAACATATTAACAACTTAACCCTCATATAGTCCATCATGGTTGTTGTTTTTCTTCATGTATCAGGACACAGAATAGTGAGATTTGTTGAGAATCAGTGACGTTCAGTTGGGATGAATGAGACCTGGACGTTATGGTCGCATTTGAATCGGATACGTATCGAATATGGGT
Organism: Poecilia picta; assembly: GCA_033032245.1. Lineage (NCBI taxonomy): Eukaryota > Metazoa > Chordata > Actinopteri > Cyprinodontiformes > Poeciliidae > Poecilia > Poecilia picta. The sequence goes on along the minus strand of CM065365.1, from coordinate 30,970,938 downwards.
CACATTCTAAAAGAATCCGACCTGAGCTGTTCACACTGCCATGAAAAGATCGGATACAGGTCGCATTACGTCAGAAACATCTGGACTGGGTCACTTCAGGCTGCAGTGTGAACGCAGCCTAAGGTCTCCTGTTGCGTTTTCCCGCTGAGCATCCTGGTTCAAACACGGCATTGAACTTAGCTGCTTCAAATCCACTAAAAAACACCGTTCAGAGAATAAAATATGGAGTATTTCTACTCTTCAGTAAAACTTCTGGATTCTCCACTCACTGAATGAAAAGATTAACATAGAATTGGAATTCTGAAAGATTAAAATCTGAATTTTTAGATTCAATTCTGAGAAAAAAGTTTTTTTTGGACTTTTGTTTTGTTGAGGAATCTACTTTCAATTCATTCCACTAAACATCTTGTCCAGCCAGCAAATCCACTTCATATTTTCATTTTTCAGCGACGCTAAAAGTTGCTGTTAAATAATCGTCTCTCTATGGGAGAGAACAAACGGGTCACTTCAGGCTGCGTTCACACTGCAGCCTGAAGTGACCCAGTCCAGATGTTTCTGACGTAATGCGACCTGTATCCGATCTTTTCATGGCAGTGTGAACAGCTCAGGTCGGATTCTTTTAGAATGTGACCCATATCCGATACGGATCCGATTCAAATGCGACCATAACGTCCAGGTCTCATTCATCTGAACTGAACATCACTGATTCTCAACAAATCTCATTATTCTGGTCCTGATACGGGAATAAAAACAACAACCATGACGACTATATGAGGATTAAGTTGTTAATATGTTGCTCCGGTTGGACAACAACTTCAAATATGTAGCTAAGCTCCACCGTTAGCCTCCATGTTTACTAACACTGAGCTCTTCTTCTTCTTCTATGGCGGTTGGCAGATCACTGAGAACGCTGACGCTATAGCGCCCTCTACTGCGCATGCGGGACACTTTCAGGTCGTTTGCCCGTTTACACTGCAGAAACACAAACAGGTCCATTTACTGGCAGTGCAAAAACATCTGAATTGGGTCACTTCAGGCTGCAGTGTGAACGCAGCCTTAGTGTCCAACAAGCTGTTGCTGCCTGGTAGTTTTACGTGTCATTTATCTCCAGGTATAGCTGCAGAGTGAAAAGCGAGTCGTTATCGCCGAGTCGTCGTCTTATCGTGAACATCTGAGAGGAATAGCTTTCCACTTATTGTCATGCAGGCTCATGTTGTCCACCTCCAACGTTTTTAAAACTGTTGCCGTCGCATGAAGCTGGAGGAACTTCACACCGGATGCAGAGGAAGGCTCTTCATCATGCGGACAATAGTAGCTATGAGTGGCGCTAGATTAGCGTTCCAACCTCGTTGCTTAAATATATATTGATTTTATCACAACTCAAACTATTTCTGTTGGATCAGAGGTTCCCAAAGCGCGGCGCGGGGGCCATTTGCAGTCATCTGACTGATTCTGTGTGGCCCCCCCAGATGGAAACTTTTTTTTCTGACTTCTACTTGGAAACAGACTTTAGAGAACCCAAAGATGCTTTTAAATAATTTATTAATTCATAAAGTATTTTTAAAAAGAGAGTGACCTGAATTCTGCTGATAGTGCTGAGAATATGTTCAATGTTTCTCTTTATTTATTTCATCTGAGCCCAAAAGAATTTGCAACTTGGATGTCTTTCTGAAAATAACGTGAAAAGTATGTTTATTTAGCATATTTGTTAATACGAGAGTTTGTTATGAGACAGATAATCGATTGCTCCATTTCCTTCCTGAGCTGAAGAGATGCACCAAAAACAACCAATCAGAGCCAGGAGGCGGGGCTTAGCGATTATCCCAGATGATCTGTCTCTTAATTAGAGGAAAGTTTGGTCCACTTAAGTAAAAGTTCAAAGAAATTACTCAAGTATGAGTAAAAATTTATTTAGCAAAACGTCTAATTGAGTATTGAGTAACTGATCAAATTATCAATCATTTAATATTTAACAATTATATTTTGGTCCATGTGATGATGTAAAGTTAAGTGGAAAATTTGGTAATATAGTACAACGTAGCAAAGATTTTTTTTTCTTTTTTCAATAAAGTTACTTTAGTAAATGTAACTAGTTACTCCTCAACTATTGGTGTATTTTCGAAAATGTTTCTCCCGACGTTGGCTTAGAAACACTTTTCACTTCTCCTTTAAGACATTAGCATTGTATCCTGGATGACTGTGAATCTAGACCTCTGCTCTCTAATTCCACTTCTCAAACACTTGAATGTTTCTTCGCTCCAAAACACCTGAATCAAATGAAAACTTAATGTCCAGTTTGCCAATTATTTTATCTAATTCAACTTTTAGATTAAAAAAATACCAAAAATTCTTGGAGTTTCTTCACCTTCCCCAACATCTGATTCATAGAATAAAACAATAACCCAGCTTCCCTGCTTTGTTACATGAATCACTCAGAAACTATTTAAGGAATTAGAGACAAAATGCGACAGCATAACTCACTGCAAACTTTTCTTATCACAACAACTCAGAGCGCAGCAATGCATGTTCATGCACCTCACTTCCTGTTTCCTTACTGGGCACCAAATTGGTCCAAAAAAAGGTTATTTATTTCTAGAGCGTGTCTATTTACAGTCACAACGCTGGAAAAACACCAACAGAAATCCAAGAAGAAAATTCATTGAAGGTTGAAAGGTCAGCAGAGGCTTTGATCCTTTGTGTAGTCTGGACCGGTTTGTGAAATAATTAGCGTCGCATTCTCCAGGAATCTTTTCCTTCCTTCCTTTCTGGGATTAGACGGATTCCTGATCGACCTGTTCAAAGGTTTGCTCGCCGCATTGTTCAGTAAAGACATGCAGAATATTTAGATGTTTGCATTTCTTTGGACGTTTTACGTTTGTTGAAATATTTTAAAATAGAAAAGGTTAAACCAGTTCGGGTTGCGTTTCTGTTAGCAATGTGAATAGAAATGAAATACAAGAAATAATATACCAGGTTATTTACACAGTAAATTAGATTTTGCTCGATTGGTTGTCTTGGCTCCGGTTGCCTTATCAGTCTATTTATACACTGCAAAAACACAAAATCATGCCAAGTATTTTTAGACTAGTTTCTACTGTCTTTAAATAAGACAAAACTAACCTACAAGTAACCTTTCAGTAAGATGCAAGAGCTTTTTTAAGTGAATTATTCCTTAATGCTGATGAAAAAGCTCTAGTTCCACTGGTAGAACGTTTCACTGCGTCGTTACCTAGCAACCCCAGCCGAGCCCGGCCCGTTACCTGGCAACCGTTTCCACTGGCTGATCATTTCATTTAAAACATGGTAAAAATGTCTTGTTTTAAATAGTAATCTGCTATTTAACTGGAACTGGAACTTTTTCATCAATATTTAGGAATTATTTACAAAAAATAAAAGTTTCTTTCAAGTGTATTAAAATAGAAACGGGGCCTAAAATACTTGGTAAGATTGTGTTTTTTGCAGTGTACTCCAACTAATGTCCACATAGTTCCTGTTTTAAATGTCAGTCCATATCATGACGATCTTAACACAAAGTAACAGACGTGGTGTGTGTGTGTGTGTGGTGTTGTGTGTGTGTGTGTGTGTGTGTGGGCATACAGGGATTTTGTGAAATGTTCCTGTAAGCTCTCATAGCAAATAAGTCCCATAACCGGGTTTTAAAGAGGGGTCACTCATTACACGAACAAAGTTAAAAAGTGTGTTTGAAAGAGAAAAGAGGCATTTCAGATACAAGTGAAGGTTAACAGCAGCTAACGGTGGTTCTTCATTTCATGCTTGACAGCCGCCGTCTTTGATTCAGAGCCTGGTCGGCTCCACCGGACGACCTGCAGGGAAAATTAATGACTTCCATAAAAATGCCACCTGCAATGTTTTCCACGGTTCTGAGGTTTATTGGCTACTTCTGACTCTGACCAGATCAGTGGAGCTTGTTACTGTACAACCAGGGGATTTGGAGGTATGCAGATTAGCATGTTGCTGCACATAAGCTTGACTGGCTTCCTGCAGCAGCAACCTGCTTGAAAGCCAGTTATTATTTACACACAGGTTCAATCCATCCTTCCTCCTCCTCCCGGTTTTTTTTATTTTTTTACTTGTCATTGCATCAGCACAGCAGCATTGGAGCAACACAGTGATTTGCACACAGAGTCCCCAACCGGGCGCTGAACCCCGGACAAATGACGACGCTGTCAGCAGCTTTAATGATGGGCTGCAGAAAAACCTCCAGTCGCTTATGAGGACAAGCTGCAGCAGCGGAGAGTCGCAGGCTGACAGCCAGCAGAGCGCAGACACTAATATCTGATGAAACGTCAAGCAACGAAGACAGTGACAGCCAGAAGTTTACATACAGCGAAGGAAAAGAAACATTTGTCTCGCATGGTCTGAGTAAAGGTTATTATAGTCAAGTATAATAATAATGTGTTGTTGCAATACGCATCATTTTTGTTCAATTAAAACGATTTAGTAATAAACCAAATGATGATGTTTGCAGATGATGTTGTGATTTTTAGAAGGAAGTGAGGTGGTTTCCATCATTTCTTTATGTAAAGAAATGAAAAGTAAAACGTGCTGCATTGAACAGATATTTTTATCGTTTCAGCCTTTCATTAAAAAATTTAATAATTCATACAAAGTTCAGTTTTGCTTAATCTAGTTCACAAAATTATAATTTTCTTTTATACATAAAGAAATAAATAAGTAAACAAATACCAGTCTTGCTTAATAAACATAAATAAATTATGCAATTAGTTGCCTTAATATTTTGTTTTAAGTAGCTGGGGCAGGATATTTTCATCAGTGCAGCCTGCTGCCAGGATGTAGCTGTTTCCGTCGCCACTTCCTGTCGCGTCTCGCTCTCCGATTGGTCGGATCTGTTCTGGTTAATGGTGTGAAGCGACATGAGAAAATCTAAACTCTTTCATCTTCAGCCTGGGTGAGATTCAAATTATTGACCCAAATTCAAAACCCACTCAGTTTCGACATGCAACGATAGAAATCAGCACGAAATTATGAACCAAATCAAAGCGTAAACAAGCAAACTGATATACATAAAATACTGATATACATAAAATTAGGATTATTAATTAGGATTAGTTTGTTTTAACAGCTGTGTTTCCACCGACCTTAAAATTGCATGAATTATAATTACTAAAAATAATTTGCTTAATGGATTTTGAAAAACACTCCAGTTTTTCAATAAAAAGTTGATTCCTTATGATGTGGCTTTTTTTAAAATGAGTGCATTTCACAAAATATTGCAATGAAAACCAATTACTTTTTTCACATCACTGCAAAAACACAAAAGTATTTTTGGTGTAGTTTCTAGTGCAAATATCTCAGTACACATCGAACTTAAAAGTAATTTTCAGCAACATATAGTGGCTTGTTTGGAGAAAGCAACCCTTTGATATCAATGAAAAAGTACTATTACCACTTATTCTCATGTTAGAAGTGAAATAATCTACAAGTGGAACTAGAATTTGGTTGCTAGGTGACAGGCTGAGCTTGGCTGGGGTTGCTAGGTGACGAGCTGGGCGTGGCTGGGGTTGCTAGGTAACGGGGCAGTGGAATATTCTACCAGTGGAACTAGAACTTTTTCATCAATAAGATAAATGTACAATACAAATGACTTTTAGCAAAGTAGTAGCTTGTTTTAAGTGAATAATTCATTAATATTGATTATATGGGAAAATAGCTTGTTATAAGTGAAATAATCTGCCACTGGAAAAAATATTTTTGCATCAATGTTAAGGAACTATTGACATAAATCAAGCTCCCATTTCTTGCTGAAAGGTTGCTTGTCAGTTAGTTTTGTATTTTGTATACCGGAAACTAGACTAAAATAGTCTCAATTAAGATTTTGTGTTTTTGCAGTGTAGACGAGTCGCAATCAGCAGCAGGATGTTACTACTGGTGGAAACGACAAAGAAGACAGCAGGAAGTGGTCGGAGGATAACGGCACAGCCTTTTTTTTGTGACTTATCACATGAACAAACTTCTTTACGTGTGATTTTAATGGAAATGTATTTTTGGTGTTTTTGACCAAGTTTGATGCACTGCAGTGGAAACTCAGCCAGTGATTCCAGTGTAACTTTTTACTTTATTACAAACTCACAGCGGTTTTGGCATCGCCAGCATTATCTCCAGACGCTTCAACTCTAATTTCAACACATTGATTCAGAGACTTTTTAACGAAAAACCACCTTTGCTGCACACAAATCACTTTTTATTGAAATGATTAAAGCCTTTTGAGAGAGTGTGACACAAATCCTTCTTATAACTCAGGGTTTATTTACTTAATTTTAGTTTCATTTTCTCAGCTCGCCACAATACTTCTTACTCAAAGATTTTGGTCCATGTGAGAAAATGTTTCGACACTCCTGGTGTAAGTGTTACTGGCACAACTTCACTTTCTTCCAAAACGCAGGAAGAGGAACAAAGATCTGATAACGTGAGATCGATGCACGTCAACACGTCTTTATCATGGTCATCACAAAACATTGAACAGTTTGTAGTTGGGTGGAAAAGATCTGGTGGTTTCTCCTTCCTGCAGCCGTGGGGCAGATCGTTAGAGATAAGAGGCAGGAAGGACGCCGCTAGCTGACAAGGCTAACGGTTTCATTTTCACAGCAAGCGTCACTGCATTCTGCTGCAGATTTATTAATCACTTTGAGTTTATATTTCACTTACAAATGTGAAAAGGCTTATAGGGTATAAATATCTATACTTATCGGCACTACAAACTAGACCAAAAATACTTGGTAAGGTTTTGTGGTTTTGCAGTGTAAAGATTCATGGGATTTGAAATAACTTACACCAACAAACATGTTACGAACAAAGTCAGTTAAGCTACTTTTGGCTCCCTCAGTTTCCAGCTGTAATAACTGAAGCTGTGCGCCGACTCCAAATCGCTCCTCTTTAAATCCAAACATAAAAACTTCAACTTTGTTTCTGTTGAGCTGGAGAAAGTTTTGGCCCATCCACACATTTATCTGTTCTAAGCTTCTGTTCAGTGATTGGACGGTTCAGAGTCACCTGGTGACATCGTGACGTAGAGCTGAATATCATCTGCATAGTTGTGGTCGCTGATCTTATTTCCTGTTATATCCGGAGCCAGTGGGAGCATATAGATATTAAACAAGGGGTCCGAGGACTGAGCCTTGGGGTTCTCCACATGTGACTTCTGTCACTTTGTTGAAACTAAACAAAACGTTTCCCATCTGTAGCCTTATTTTTTTTAAATCCTTCCATGTTTTGGCTCATAAAATGATAACCAATGCGCTGCTTTTCTAGATGATTCTGATTGGTTTGAAGACAAACTAGGCTGAATCAGTATTTTTAATTTCTATGCCAACACAGAGCATGTTGTCAGCAAAATCTTTAGCATTTTAGACATATCAAAAGTCATTTTGTATTCTTGAAGGTGAAATTTATTTTTTACTTTTTGTACTTTACTCTGAGTAAAACCTGTTCTTTTACTTTTACTAGAATATCTTTTCATGGAGGTCTCTGTTAGAATGCGAGTAGTTTTGCCACCTCTGCCTCTCATCTTTTCCATTTGTTTTGTTTAGACTCCAGTTCTGGGCAGCAGGCCCGTCGGGTTTGTCATTTGGTCAACATGCAGCGACGTGCTCCACCGCAACGCTGCAATAAAACACGCAGCGGGTTCTGAGTTTCATCTTTAATCACGCCACCGTCCGTGTTTACATTCAACTCTGGGACTTTCACAAGACGTCCAGGCCGCCGTCAGAAAGTGACGATGCATCTGAAGAGAAACAAACTTTCGTTTAATACTCCATGAACTTAATTTACACCTTTTTTTTTTCTGGTTTTAAGGCCACAAATTTCCCATGAGGTTGAGGTCATGACCTTCAGCAGCTTTAAGAAAGGCGGCTTTAACCAGCAAAACCAGTTCTGTTTGGGATCTTTGTCCTGCTGGAAATACCCAACGGTTTTCACTGCAAAAACACAAAATGCTACCAAGTATTTTTGGTGAAGTTAACATCCTAGTGCACATGAAATAGGACAAAACTAACTTGCAAGTAACTTCTTAGCAATATATAGGAGCTTGTTTTGAGTTAATAATTCCTTAATAATGAGCAAAAGTTCTAGTACCAATGGTAGAATGTTCCAATGTTACCCGGCAACCCCAGCCCCGCCCAGCCCGTTTCCCGCAACCCCAGCCACGCCCAGCCCGTTACCCGGCAACCCCAGCCCCGCCCAGCCCGTTTCCCGGCAACCCCAGCCACGCCCAGCCCGTTACCCGGCAACCCCAGCCACGCCCAGCCCGTTTCCCGGCAACCCCAGCCACGCCCAGCCCGTTCCCGGCAACCCCAGCCACGCCCAGCCCGTTACCCGCAACCCCAGCCACGCCCAGCCCGTTTCCCGGCAACCCAGCCACGCCCAGCCCGTTTCCCGGCAACCCCAGCCACGCCCAGCCCGTTACCCGGCAACCCCAGCCCCGCCCAGCCCGTTTCCCAGCAACCCCAGCCACGCCCACCCGTTTCCCGGCAACCCCAGCCACGCCCAAGCCCGTTACCCGGCAACCCCAGCACGCCCAGCCCGTTAACCGCAACCCCAGCCACGCCCAGCCCGTTTCCCAGCAACCCCAGCCACGCCCAGCCCGTTTCCCGGCAACCCCAGCCACGCCCAGCCCGTTACCGCAACCCAGCCACGCCCAGCCTCCCGCACCCAGCACGCCCAGCGTTACCCGGCAACCCCAGCCACGCCCAGCCCGTTTCCCGGCAACCCCAGCCACGCCCAGCCCGTTTCCCGGCAACCCCAGCCACGCCCAGCCCGTTCCCCCCGCAACCCCAGCCACGCCCAGCCCGTTTCCCGGCAACCCCAGCCACGCCCAGCCCGTTACCCGGCAACCCCAGCCACGCCCAGCCTTCCGGCAACCCCAGCCACGCCCAGCCCGTTTCCCGGCAACCCCAAGCCCACGCACCAGCCAGCCGTTACCCGGCAACCCCAGCCACGCCCAGCCCGTTCCCGCACCCCAGCCACGCCCAGCCCGTTACCCGCAACCCCAGCCACGCCCAGCCCGTTACCCGGCAACCCAGTTCTAGTTCCATATTTTTACTTATTACAAGACATTTTTCCCATGTCATAATGTAAATTATCTTTTTAATCAATATTAAGGAATTATTTACTTGTAAGTTAGTTTTGTCTTATTTCAATGTACCAAGATATTTTCAGTAGAAACTAGAAACCAAAAATTTAGATTTTGTTTTTGCAGTGAACGAAGTTAAAAAAAAATCTAAAGAATTTAAATTTTGAAGTTTGTTCTGCATGCCGAGAGATGCACCGATCTGATATTAATGTCTGTATCCGTCCCGATATTTAAAAAATATATTTTCTATTTATAATTCCTAACTGCACTTTCTGAAACACAGTCAACTTATTTAAGTTTATAGTTTAGTTTTCATTGGCTGCTTGACTCCTAATTCCACCAACTGAACAAATTTAAGTTAGTTTTTACATCTTGTGAAGCTGTTGTTGTATTTGTTTAAATTGTTTTGCTTTAAGTAAAAGCATTTTCTCCAGAAGGTATTCGACTTGTTCTTGCTTCTGTCATTTTGCAGCGGGGGAGTTTTCCTTTTTCCGTTCACACTGATGGAAACAGGTTTACAGCAGGGATTCAGCTTTTGACCTCAATGCTCTTTATTTTTACTTTAAACTTAAAAATATGCATCACAACCGCCAGTGTCCTTTAAGGTCTGTTTTCCTCAGACTTGAATAGTAACTAGTTACATTTATTTGAGTAACTTTATTTGAAAAAAACCCAACATTTTTATTGTGCTGTACTTTCTACTCTTACTTGAGTAAATGTCTCGATTTTCTACCCACTGAATGAGAAACAAACTCTGTGGGACGCATGTTTGGATAAGACAAAACTATGCAAAAACACAAAATATTACCAAGTATTTCTGGCCCAGTTTCTACTGCAAATATCTTCGTATTTCATCAATTATTTTAGCGATTAATCAACTAATCAGGTGAAAATATTGGCACATATTTTTCATTTAACCAGTTAAGTTTTCTTTATGTTACAAGAACATTAAAATATGCAAATAATTAATTTTTTTAAATAAGCAATGAAACATTTAATTGCCTAAAATGCAATGTTGTCACATTCCTTAAGTGAGTTTGATTTTGGGTGAAGCTAAAAGTTTGGCTAAAGAAATATTAACAAATGAGTTTTTATCTTAAATGCTAAATATATATTATTTTGTACAGTTTCGGCTTGATTGCTGCTCTAAACCTTTTTCAACTAGTAGCATTTTTTGAGTCTGTATGCTTCAGTTAACGATTAGTCGACTACTAAATTAGCTATGATTATTTAAATAATCGATTCATCGCGATTAATTGTTCCAGCTCTTGTATTTATGCATTTTAAATTCTGCGTATAGGGAAGACTGTTAAAGGGAAACCTTTCAGTAGTATTTAATTTTTTTACAGGAAATAGTTTTATTTCTGAGCCTCCCAGTCAGCCTGTTTATCTATAAATAAATAAATTTCTTCCACATTAGTTTTCTGTGGCCTTGTGTCCATCTGGCACCAGCAGCGACAGTATTGACTGTTTCCACACAGACGGATCACGTTTCTCCTGATTTAGCCTCTCCACAACAGCTTCCTGTACATTTTACAATTGCATTTGAAGTCTTATTTATTCAGAGAACTTAATGGCCAAGCTCTTCTCGCAATAAGAACCGTATTTCCTTTTCACAGTCCTGGTAGCTTCCACACAGAAGTGGGCATTTATCGTATCGTTTATCGAGATTTATCTCAATAAATTATCATAAATTCCAACTAATGATGTTTGAAAAACACCAAAGCTTGTTACCATTTTCTCTGCTTGTTCAAAGAAAGTAGCAATAGATAAATATTAAGTTAAAATGATGAAATGTCCTTACTGTACAATGCAAAAACACAAAATCTTACCAAGTATTTTTGGTCTAGTTTATAGTGCAGATATATTATCTTGAAATGAGACAAAATACAAATTAAAAATACTTTATTGACCCCAAAGGGAAATTAAATGACTAAAAAAACGTACAAGTAACGTTTACCATAGCAACCAGGAACCAGTAATACATTGAACCTGATTGTTTCTGTCATGAAATCAGACACAATCTGATTTCATGGAGCTGAGACCAACATCGAAAGGTCACATTTATATATATAAAATGTTCTTTAAATGTGGATGAGAATAAAGAAAAGCAAATTAGCAAAGTTTGATTTGATGTTTGGTCATGAAAGCTCTCAATGGGAATCAATATTTCCGAACAAATAAGCTTCCTAAAGTAGGTAAGTCGCCAAACAATCCATCACTGGGTTTGTAATGAGAGCTTCATCGTCTGATTCTGTTCCAGCAGCATAATTCAATAAAGAGATGGGACAGGACGATTTCCCAGATGTGAGCTCACTGAAATCTTAAACCTCCCAGCAGCAAAAAACTGAATACAAGTCAGAAAAACCTGAACAGCTCAGGTCTTAGAAAGAAAGCTGCTTCCTCTGCATCACCATGACAACCAACACTGCAAAAACACACAAGGATTTTTGTCTAGTTTCTAGTGCAAATGTCTTATTACACTTAAAATAAGACAAAACTAACTTACCAGAATCTTTTCAGCAAGATATAGGAGCTTGTTTTTAGCTAATAGTTCCTTGGTATTGATTAAAAATACTTGATAGATTTCACTGAAATATGTGGAATTGTCTGGTTTATCTGTAACATTTTCCTCGATTTTAAGGAATTATTTACTTTAAAAAAGCTCTTAGATGTTGCTGAAAAGTTAGTTTTGTGTAATAAGATATTTTCCCTCGAAATAGACCAGAAATACTTGGTGGGATTTGGTGTTTTTGCAGTGAACAAAGCGTTTGCTGGCAGGAGACGATGTTCCTGATGCAAATCAGCAATTGACTGAGAGAAAAGACGCTCGGTCACAAAAAAAACCCAAAATCAACACGCCGCTCAGGGACTCCCAATTAACCATATCCCTGCAGCCTGATTGGCTGTGTGTGTGTGTGTGTGTGTGTGTCATCCCTGTAGCTAGCTAGCAGAGCTGTGACACTTGTCGCCTCTCCACCAATTACCCGATTAGACGAGCTGTGATCACGGAGGCTGACGTCTCTCACTTCGCAGTTACATCTCACAGTTACAGTCCAAGTTTTCTGAGACACAAACTGAAGTTTACTTTCTTCTTCTTCTTGAGCTTTTTCTGCTTCTTTGGAGCTCCTGAAATCTGATGCTACCTGTCCGTCCATTCAGGTGGAGCTTTTGTTGGACGTTGTTTGCTTCGTTTCCTCACAGGAGGCCAGTTGACCCTTACAGAGTAAAAATGCCAGTGTTGAATTAACACCCAAAAGTGTCTATATGTGTCGAATTCAGCTGGTATTAAATTCAACACTACAGAGTCACATTAACATTTACAACAGTGCTGGTGTTAAAATGTAATAAAAGTAACACCAGTGTAGTGTTGATCACAAAACATAATGTGGTGTTAAATAAGTAAATAATTGACCCACAAGGTGTCAATATCAATCAAATCCAGTGGAAAATATTAAAAACAATACACAGAAATGGAAAGTTTAACTTTTATTAAACCCATTTCAGTATATAGACCAGTTAATTTAACAAGAAATATGGGTGTCAATCTTTTAACACTTTCCAAAGTGTTACTTTAACACCAGCTGACTTGGACACATATAGACACTTTGGGGTGTTAATTCAACACTGGCATTTTTACAGTGTACACAGCATAGTTGGACGCACAGTTAGAAATGAGGACAGTAGGTTTGTGAAGGACAAAAGAAGGAGTGTCAGGTTGTTTTGTGTCTTTCTAGCACAGAGGAGGAACCAGGACCAGAGATTCGCTCATCTAGTTACGCTTTGGGTGTTTGTCTCGTTGGCGCTAAAACCCAAATGTCGTTTAAAATAGATTCATCTGATACGTGTGGACATGATACACTGAGTTCAGGGGAATCTAAACGTTTGACGACTCTAAGATTTTTTCACAATAAGGCAGAGGTAATAGCTGAAGTCCAGAAATATTTGAGACAACCCTTACAGCTGCTTATTTTTATAGATCAGACATTAAACAGTGGAAACTGTTTTCGGACGATTGGTACTGAAGCCTGATGGGCAGTAAAAATGCCAGTGTTGAATTAACACCCAAAAGTGTCTATATGTGTCCAAGTCAGCTGGTGTAAATTCAACACTACAGAGTCACATTAACATTTACACGGTGTTAGTGTTAAAATATGTTAAAAGTAACACCAGTGTAGTGTTGATCACAAAACATAATGTGGTGTTAAAAAAGTAAATAATTGACCCACAAGGTGTCAATATCAATCAAATCCAGTAGAAAATATTCAAAAAATACACAGAAATGGAAAGTTTAACTTTTCTTAAACACATTTCAGTATATATATCAATGTTAACTTAACAAAAAAATGGTTGTCAATCTTTTAACACTTTCAAAGTGTTACTTTAACACCAGCTGACTTGGACACACATAAACACTTCTGGGTGTTAATTCAAAACCGGCATTTTTACTGTGTAAAAGTTACTTTTGCCTTATTTCAAGTGCACTGAGATATTTGCACTAGAATCTTGAGCAAAAATCCTTTTTTTTTTTTTTTTTTCCAGATTTTGTGTTTTTGCAGTGAAACGTTGCAGGACCATCAACTGCAGAGTTGAGTGTTTCTGGAGAGATCATTCGACTTGTTGTTCTAAAGCACACGGAGGAGTTTCTCTCCGGTCTCACATACGTTTAGCGTTGGACGTGCCGTTTCCACACAGCGACGCATGCAGCACAGACGCATCCAGACGACTGCCTGCCTGTTGCAGTTAACAAAGCCGTTATTTTCCCTCTGCATGGCCGCACTCGTGTAATTGCTCTGAATAACGACAAGCATTTCGTTACGAGTGAAGCTGAGGAAAATTCAGGCTGAGGAATGCTCACTCGGTGGAAGGTTCTCATGTTCTTTCATGGTAAATAATGATAAAGTGGTGCGCTGGGCGTCTATGCTGCTGTCAGAGCAGCTGCTAAGCGTCATTTTTTTCCAATGCAGCTGCTAACCACAGTCATTACTGACCACACGGCTCCTAAGTGCTGCTTAGCCAAACTCCTCTTGAGGGCAATTAAACCTTCAGCGTTATCTCTTTTACATCCACCTTCCTCTGGAGCTGCCATTTATCCTCTTGTCCTGTCATCATCCTTTTCCTCCTCTACTCCCACTTTCATTTATGTCACTCAGTTGCCCCCATAAAACTCACCAGCTCTTGTTTTCTCTGCAGCTACGTTTCTCTCAAATGGCAAATTAATTAAGAAAAACGATGTCCAACTAAAACAGATCAACGACACAGTAAAAATGCCGTGTTGAATTAACACCCCAAAGTGTCTATATGTGTCCAAGTCAGCTGGTGTTAAATTCAACACTACAGAGTGTCACGTTAACATTTACAACGTTGCTGGTGTTAAAATATATTAAAAGTAACACCAGTGTAGTGTTGATCACAAAACATAATCTAGTGTTAAAAAAGTAAATAATTGACCCACAAGGTGCCAATATCAATCAAATCCAGTGGAAAATATTCAAAACAATACACAGAAATGGAAAGTTTAACTTTTCTTAAACCATTTCAGTATTACAGACGAAAGTTAATTTAACAAAAAAAATGGGTGTCAATCTTTTAACACTTTCAAAAGTGTTACTTTAACACCAGCTGACTTGGACACATATAGACACTTTTGGGTGTTAATTCAACACTGGCATTTTTACTGTGTACCATTGGAGGTTTAGTCTGTGGTTCTAAATTGAGATATTTTATTTTTACAAACGTCAATGAATAATTGTTCAGGAGTTACTTCAGTTGTTTTTAATATTGCGCCATGTGTGGGAGTGAGACGGCGGCGGCTGTCATCAGACGGGAAGCAGCGGATGATTCACAAATAACTCACATAAAACTGAATTTCATAAACTGAATTTAGAAAAAGATCGAAAACAGCTGACACATTATACCAACTGGTGCTAGCAGCGTGAGGTCACGACTTTAATCTCAGAATTCTGGGATTAAAGTCAGAAAATCAGAAAATTCTGAGACTTTAATCTGAAAATTCTGAGATTAAAGTCAGAAAATCAGAAAATTCTGAGACTTTAATCTGAAGATTCTGAGATTAAAGTCAGAAAATCAGAAAATTCTGAGACTTTAATCTGAACATTCTGAGATTAAAGTCAGAAAATCGGAAAATTCTGAGACTTTAATCTGAAAATTCTGAGATTAAAGTGAGAATTCTGACTTTAAAGTCAGAATTTAAAGTCAGAATTCTCAGAATTCTGAATTCTCACAATTCTGACTTTAAAGTCAGAATTGTTTGTTTTTTTTTCGGTGGCCCTAATTCTCTTCCATACATAACAGCTAGGTAAATTAATAATTTAGAATTTATATAGAAAAATTAATTCAAGGGAAGCTTAATGTGCTAAATATTTTTATAGCAAAATAGCAAAAATTCTGAAGCGCTGAACAATTAGCTCCGCTATTAGCGCACTAGCTACTGTTAACGCGTGTTAGCTACTGTTAACTGTTAGCTACTGAATTAAACAAACTAAAGTGGACAGAAATGATAGATAAGGGGGTAAAAATCTAGAAAATGTTAACAGAAAACCGTGAGAGTCATGGATTAAATGCGAGCAGATAAGAGACAGACCCAGATCTGCAGCAGAGAGAGAATGTCATCAGTC
This sequence comes from Poecilia picta, assembly GCA_033032245.1. Lineage (NCBI taxonomy): Eukaryota > Metazoa > Chordata > Actinopteri > Cyprinodontiformes > Poeciliidae > Poecilia > Poecilia picta. The sequence continues at coordinate 30,955,191 of CM065365.1, read as the reverse complement.
TAGAGGCTAAACCAGTTAAAAATATCACCTTATTCTGGTTTCTGTGGAGTCAATATTTCACCTGGAAATGACACCTGCTTGAAAACCCCTGAGACTCTTTCCTCTGCTCGGTATTCAGCGTTCAGGTCCAGTTTATCCACTACTTTCCCACGAACGTGTTTGGATAATCTCAGCCTGTCCAGCTTGGTCTGCAGATTGCTAACCCAGCCACCTCCTGCCTCTGGTTAGCAAACATTTCCTTTCGCTACGGCTCTCCCCCCAGAGGGTCACAAACAAGAGGGCAGCACAAGGAAAAAGGGAAGGAAACTTTATCAGCTGCAGCTACAACAAATTTTGTGCTGCGTGTTATTTGTATGCTGAGTCATCGGAGTAGGAGTTACACTTTCCATTCACCTCAAAATCAGGCAAAATTGGATCATGAAAATAAATGTGTTTAATGGAAACACGCTAATTTTGATGTTTTAGCACTAGGATGAGGGGATTTTTCAGCTGTATCAAAATTAGCGTATTTAGCACAAACTTTTTTTTTATCATGATCACCAACATGATGTTACTACAGGCAGAAAAGAGAAAGAAGACAGGAAGTGGTAGGAGGAGGATGTTTTTTAATAGCTTATTGTGTGAACAAACTTTAAAATTGTGTTTCTAATTTCATCTGCAGCCCTTGAAATATTTGTGAGCGGTTCGGTCGGTCGCAGTCCATCCAGACGATGGAGTTTTGAAAACAACATCTGGGGAAAGTTTTCATTGAAAGCATTCATCCAGGATTTTGTTTGGAATTTATTTTCTTTTAATACAAAAAGACAAAAAAAAAAAAAACAAACAAACATGCAACCGGATCAAAATGAAGCTAAAAAACAACAACAACAAAATCTAGAAGATGGAAACTTTTCAATCTGTTTTACTGTTTTTCTTTTTACAGTCTGGCAACAGAATTTCTCGTCTACAGAAATTCGAAAGCTTTGCTCATGTTGTGTGTTTGGTTTATTTTTTATTTAGTAGGTAAAAATAAAATAAAAATAGTTTTGTGACCTTTGGAGACCTTTCAACTTCACATGTTTTGCCCCGAGGCAAAAACTTTGGACACCCTTAGTCTGCTGGTTTCTAGAGGAAAGGTAAGTAAAGCTAAAGATCGCTAACC